>JAQIWU010000476.1:0-25836 GCA_034696445.1 Isotomiella minor
CCACCATTTGAAGGGAGGGATCAATGCGTTAGGCTGTATTACAGGTCATGTAGGCAGAGAAGAAGTGTTAGACATAATTTTCAGAGATTTTTGTATAGGAAAGTAAGTAAAGGTTATGTTCATATCACATGATTTTTTGTCACTGTATTGCATCATTAATCAATTTGTAAAATCAGTTTGGTCATTGCAAATTGCTTACTGGATAAAATAAATAATTGTCAATTAGAAGGCGATGCAAATACTTTAGTAGGGCTAATGTTGACATTAGGAGGTTGTAGATATTCTAGGAAGCAATGCAAAAAAATGGGATCATTAGAGGCAACATGAAATTGAATTAAGAGGGCGAATTTTAGAAATTATAAGGCCCAACAATTATGTCCATGTAAGATGACCTTACCATGATCAATTTGTCATTGAGTTATGAATTGCATGCGTCGGGTGATTTTGTCATTCATCATTACCATCAAGAGTTTGTCCCTTTGTATAGCCAGGGACCACGGACAATCATTCATGATTGAATTGTGATAGTTATCATGATGTCGTTGATTAATGATGATAAGACCATTTCCAATTTCCAATGCCACTTCACGTGCAGAAGGAAGAGGATTGACAAACTCTGAAATCTGCCTTCCAAGTTGGACTTTGTAAAAATGGCACAACTTTCATTTTTCGCATTTGTATTTCTCTGCTCTGTTGCCGTGTCCTATGCGGCTTCCGCATGGACCACCAATCCAAAAATAGGACCTGTCCTCAAAGGAGTTTTGGCCAACACTCAGAGTGTCAACGAAAACATTTTTATCTCCTTCGGGGGAATTCAAGAGCCACTAGCCCTGGTCAACCATGCCTCGAACTCCAAGAGGGTCCGTGACCGTGGACAGAAGAACACCTTGATTTACAAAACCCTCCTTTCCCATTCGATAAAATCCCAAGGGGAGGCTGTATCAAGTTTAAAAGCATTAGGCATTTCTGAAGATCGTTATCAAAGTTTTTGGATTTCCAATCAACTCTACGTCAAGGTAAAGCAACGCAGCTTTGTATTTACTGGGGTCAATTGAGATTTTGCTAAATTCCGTGGGTTATGTTTCAGGGAGCAGATGCAAACCTAATCAAGAGCCTTATCTCTATTTCTGCCATAACTATGGTGGAGCAAGAAGCAATATCCCAACTTCAGCGTCCAATTGTTGAAGGGCCCGCAGTTCAACGAGACCGAGATGCAGGAGTACTTGCTGAATGGAATGTTGAAAAGATGGGTGCTCATCTAGTGTGGGAGGTAATGAAGACAAAAAGTAATAGCTACATGACGCTAACTGTTTGTGTATCAGGCTCCATGGGGCAATAATGGAACGGGCGTCGTTGTTGGGTTCATTGATACCGGCGTGAGAGGAACACATGAAGCTATCGTAGATCAATACGTAAATGACGGAAAGGCCTGGCGTGACCCGTACAACCGGTACATGGTCCCAACCGACGTTTATAATCATGGCACTCACACAGTCGGCAGCGTCTTGGGACGGTAAGAAACATTACAGCAATTTCGGTTTTTGTAATTCTAATTCTACCATTAGCGTTATGCTTTGGTTTTAGATTTGGCATTGGAATGGCTCCTGATGCAAAGTAGGTTGCAAAACTAATCCAAAACTTATTTCTCAACAATAACTTGACCATTGCTCTCCTTCATTCTTAGGTGGATTGCCTGCAAAGGTTACGCAGATGACGGCTCTGCAACAACAGCAGCATTCACTGAATGTGGTAAACTGAAAAACAAGAAACTTTCTTTCAACATTTCATTACATAACCATTATTACGTGTGTAGGACAGTTTATGGTGTGCCCAACGGACGCCAATGGTGGAAACCCTGATTGTACCAAAACTCCTCACGTCACCAGCAATTCGTGGGGCGTTTGGCCCGGAAGTACGTATTTTGAAGACGTTTTAGACGTTTGGAATGCTGCTGGGATCGTCTCCTTATTTTCCAATGGCAATGAGGGACCTACACCTTGTGGGGACATGTTGGCTCCAGCCGACAGTGCAAAGACTTTAGGTGTTGGTGCCTCAGGAAGCAATGATCAATTGGCTGATTGGAGCAGTCGAGGTCCAAGTCGGTATGGTGTTATGAAACCCGATATCACTGCCCCAGGAATGAGCATCAGGTATCCCATTAAAATACGTCTAAGACAGTTGTTAAATATTGATTGTCTTGTAGGTCATGTGACTGCCGAGGAGACAATATGTACATCACAATGTCTGGTATGGTCAACATGAACCATTATGTTACAGCTAAACTCATTTTTCAAACCCTAAAAATAAATAGGAACTTCCATGAGCTGTCCAAATGCAAGTGGCATTGCTGCCCTGATGGCAGGAAAGGATCGTAACATTACTCCTGCAAGGGTCAAGTCCATCTTACAATCCACCGCTACAAGGAGCTCATTCACCAGTAGGGAAACTTGTGGAGGAGTGCCAGACACCACTTATCCTAATAATCACTTTGGTGCAGGTATGTCATGACTTTCTCACCTTGCCTCAAAAAAATGTACATCTTTGTGTTTTGTGCAGGCATCATCAGTGGATACCAAGCAGTCTTGGCAGTCTAACTTATTCGTTAATAAAATCTAAATGCATGCAATTTCCTCATCGTCCTTAATACTTATTTCATCCTCTAATAATGAGCACTTGACCAGTGCTAGAAAGTAAGTGGTGAGCTAACATCGCCTGCAGCCTCTGCCTGGAACTTTCCTTCCCATGAGTTCAGCAACAGAGTGTAACGCTTTCACCCTAATGATCCTCTTTACATTCATGGGGAAAAGGGTTGGGAAAGAGAGCTCCACTACTTTCTACTTCCTTCCACATCCTTCCTTTTGTTGCTTTCCTTTTTGGAGAGTGGCTGTTGCTTTTCCCATTTTGCCTTTTCTCGGATTTTAGGTCGTAAGTAAGAGCCCTAATGCAATATGGAGCATGCGATGCTGATGCTCACCAGCTTGCTTTTGAAATAACTTGTTGGTTTTACGCATTATGTTATGGTGCATTTGCTTTGCTTCACACACACTACTGTACTACAACTTTACTTTGCTTTATGCTTTTCGGTTTTGTTTGGTTGGTTCGTGCTCGACTCATTCATTCAATGAAAAAGTCAAGCTTCATCATTCATATTGCTGGTCCTGGTCATTGCCTGCCTCTGCCATAGGCTCGGAAGGTTGCTTGCGTTTACTTTTTTCTCAGAAGAAGAGGAATAAAATGGAGAAATGAGAGTAAAACGCCCGTGATGATAGAAAGAAAGAAAGTAAACCATATTGCCTAAAATTTTCCTATCATCTAAAGACACCCACAAAACCTAAAAACCTGAGGGGTCAATGTTAAATGTCTTAAGCGCAGCCAGCCACAATGAGTCACATCATCATCATCATTTTGCACTTTTCAATTTTCACCCACCAAAAAGAATTGCATTTTAAAAGCGTGAAACAAGTTTAAATGCTAAACTTTGCAAAAGACGATGAACCCTGCTTCGAGTATAGACTTCTATGCTCCTTTTATACTTTTAGTTTAGACCGTGTGGTGTGGTGAGAGAAGAAGAAGAAGAGGCAACACAACAAACAGGAAAAGAAAGCATAAAACGGTGCTGATTTGTGTTGGGCTCACACACACTCTCGTCTTGTCAAAAAAACCTCAAAATAAAAGAAATTGAAAAAGGAATACAGTACTTAATTATATCCGTTTGTTTCCTCCTTTGGCTGTACGTGGTTAGTTTTTTTACCAAATGGAGTAGACAGTCAGTCTGTCTTTTACTTTTAGAAAAATAATAGCTGAAGTAACTTTTTAATATTTTACCCGAAACATAATAAAGACCTTCTTCTTTACAAGTGTGATTGGTTGGTGAATAAAAAGTTTTGTACTGTATGGCAGGAGTGGTTGGTGATTAAATTAAATTAATTAAGAGTATTGAGCACGCATAAATAAATGGGTATTCAATTCACAGTCTTTGGGCCATTCATTCAGTCAGGGCGAGGAGTTATAAACTGGAAAATTGACGACTGACTAGTTTGTACTTGGGTTTTTGGTGGAAGCACTTTTATATTTATTATTTGGATACTTCCTCCTTCATTTACGCGAAGATCGTCAACTCAATTGAATCCAATTTGAATTAAGGAAAGGACGATACAAGGTGAGTATCTTTGTCTGTTGTAAAAATATAGGACACTGTCTAACTGTGCATCTGCATTTGCTTTTGTATGTTGCAGGTCATATCCCATCTAAAGTCGACATCGCCCCCCACGATTTAATTGTCAATTGCCTCAAATCTGGTAGGCGTCGTCGTCATCATCAAATTAACCTCGTCATCAGTACAAATCACCACCTGATGGTTACGTGGTAAAGCAGTTAGTTGTCTGTCAGACAGGAAGAACTATGGCGGAAGATCCTACCACGATGGACACCTCTCTAATTGACTTGGACAGTGGCATGGTTGTAGACACTCCTGGGCTGATTCCAAATGGTGAGGGTTTAGAATCTCCTACTAAACGAAGTTCTACGTTGGCTGTGGGAATAGCGGAGAGAAGTTCACGGACTGGAGTTACCCTAACCCTGCCTTCCCCCACAAGTTTAGAACTTAACGGGATAACTGTTAACAGTGCGGATTTAGTGAATTCTACAAATCCCGAGTGCCATCCTAAGGAACATCGATCCGACTCAAATAATGGGAGTATTTCCAGCGAGGTATTCGTTGAAGGTGGAAATGGTAGTTCTGCGGTTTCACTCAGGAGGACAAAAGGACCGGTGTTAACTACCCAGGAAGAAGAGGTGTGCCAGTTGATTTAGCTCTGAATATAGGTCATAATAATTGTATTTTCTTGTATTTAGGGCACAAAGGAGTTCCTAAGAATTGTTAATGGTGCTAGAGTGTCAAAGGGAGTGAGTCCTTTGTCATGGAATGCCGGGGTCAAGTTCCTCATGGCCCGAAAATTTAATGTACGAAGAGCACTTGAACTATATAATCAGCACCAGCTTTCAAGGTACGAGGAAGGCCTGCTTGGTTTTAATCCTGAAAGTGAGCCTTTAAAAGCAGAGTTGGCGTCGGGAAAATTTACTGTCCTCGTAAGTTCCATAAGTAGTATGGCACAAAAGCATAAAGGTGATATACATTTTGCTTCTTTATTAGCCTGCCCGAGATCTTGGTGGTGCAGCAATTGCTGTCTTTTCTGCAAAACTTCATCAGCCTGCGGTGTCACCTCATGACCTTACGCTTAAGGTAAGGCTTACGCAGCATTTTAAAAATATATTTTTCAAATATTGTAAAATCTGTTGTTTATTAAATTATAGGGGGTCGTGTATCAATTGGATGCTGCTTTGGAAGACCCTTTAACTCAGAGGAGTGGCCTGGTTTTTATTTATGATATGTCCGATTCCAAGTATTCCAATTTCGATTATGATCTTTCCATAAAGATTTTGTCCTTGTTAAAGGTAAGCTGTCTTTAACCTCACTTCTGCTAACATTTGATTTGACTACGTTGTTTTTGCAGGGAGGTTATCCGGCTCGACTGAAAAAGGTTCTAATTGTAACGGCGCCATTGTGGTTTAGAGCACCTTTTAAGATTCTGAGACTGTTCGTTCGAGAAAAATTACGGGACAGAGTTCACAGTGTCAGTATACCGCAGGTAGGCATTGTTCTTTGAAAGTCACAGTAATTGCAACTTTCAACAGTAATCGCAATAATAAGCATATTTCTGATAGCTGGGATTCCATATTCCGCACAATGCGTTGCCTAGATCGTTAGGAGGGCAATTGGAAGTGAAACATGCTTCTTGGTTGATGCATTGCCATCAGGTACTAAATCAAACGGACTTGTGGGGAAGTTTTTCGGAGGAAGCAATATCGTTTGACCAGTTATTGGTAAGTTACGCTACGCTACCCACGTAGTACTGTGTCCAATCGTTAATTGTGTATGTTTCATGTATAGGATAATAGTGAGATGCCCTTAGAAGGAAACAAAGACGGAACTGACGTCGTGCCAAATGGAAAACCGAAAAAGATGAGGAGAAATGGTACCAGCACAAGTAATTATTGCACAAACTGCACATTCACATATACCCCTGCTTCAATCCATCCTATGCACTTAACTTCTTAGATTAGACGTCTTCTTATTCATTTCCGGATTCTTATTCCTGTATATTTTTAATGAATCTGCAGGTCAGTCTACCCCGTCACCAACACCAAATTCTGGAAGTAGTGGAAGTAGTGGATTTTCTGATGATGATAGTCTTCCATTCGAAGAAAAAACGGGACTGACTCTGTTAGAATTTGTTGAGCATGTAAAGCAAAAGGGACGCCGTGGGTTATTGGACGAATATGCCGAAGTGGTAGCGAAATCGCCTGAGGGTTCCTTCAATACATCGAGGTATTAATTTGGCTATATATTTACCCTTCAGTAATGAGAGGATGACAATGGTTTATTGAAAAATGTAGATTACGTGGAAATTTGAACAAAAATCGATACAGCGACGTGCTCTGCTTTGATCACACACGAGTAGTTCTTACGATGGAACCATCTGAATTGGAAACACCGCAAGATTACATTAATGCAAATTTTGTGGATGGTTATAAGCAGAAGAATGCCTTTATATCTACACAAGGCCCTTTACCTCGCACCTTTGGAGACTTCTGGAAAATGGTGTGGGAGCAAACGGTTCTTGTAATTGTGATGACCACAAGGGTTGTTGAAAGAGGGAGGACAAAGTGCGGGCAGTATTGGCCCCCAGATAAAGATTCCACCGTAACGCATGAAGCCTTTAGAATAAAAAACCTGGACGTAGACACAAGACCAGATTTTGCAATTACAAAGCTTCAAATTACTAATGTTAAGGTAAGGTTAATTCATTTATGTACAATGAAACAAATAACCATTTATTGTATTTTATTGTTCCGTTAGACCAATGAAACCCGGGAACTAAGCCACCTTCAGTTTCTTTCATGGCCAGACTATGGGGTGCCCTCCAGTGCAGCTGCTACGCTTAAATTTATTGAAACAATGAGGTAAAAATTAGAAAGAGAAAAGATTTGTCACATGTCAATTTTGTTTGGGAACTTTTAGAGATGAGCAGGCAGGGAATGTTGTACAGCTTGCAAGTAAATGGGATGGACATCCGCTGGGTCCTCCAATAGTAGTACATTGCTCTGCAGGGATCGGACGAACAGGTTAAGAGTCCTTAAAGTTTTGAAGAAACTATGTATTGTAACTCCACTTTTTGAACCCCAGGAACTCTATGCACAATGGATATTTGCATTAAACGCCTTAGAGATCAAGGAGTCATAGACGTAATGGGAACCGTTGAAAGAATCAGGAGCCAAAGAGCTTACAGTATCCAAGTTCCAGAACAGTATTTATTTTGTCACGCTGCCATGATTGAATACGCTTTATCGACAAACTCTCTTCTCCCAAGTCAAGTGGAAATGGTTCCGGATCTTTTGGCTGAAGGTGACTCCGATTCTGAATGACTATGGTGGTTCTCTTAATCTGAAGGCTTCCACCTAAACCCTGCTTACACCCTAGTTAGAAACCATCTAGTCAGACAAAATTACCCCATTGGTAGGATTTAATTGGTCCTCCTGTCCAAACAAGACAGATAAGCATAAGAGCAGTGCTCCTCTTAGTAGTGTTGGCACTGTCGACGTAAATCATACGAGTAGATTTAGATGTAATAGATTGGGTTTGTTCTTGTTTTCGCCATAGGATATAGTGAGCGTAGTTTTTGGAGAATATTGGTGGAACTATCGGCTTACGTTTACGATTTAAAATAGTCTGTCAAAGTTCAAATGTTATGAAACAGAGCACAGCTACCTCTGATATTTGTATGCAAATAGTTTCTTCGATTCGATGTAGGGTATTCAACTTGTGTACAGTCGACAGAGAATTTGTTTTAGTAGAACAACGCTTAGTCCCTTTTGTGGGTGAATGTTGAATTTCTACCAGGTTTATAGTACCTTTTATATCCGAAAGACCATACTTACTTATGTCCATCACACCAAGGCCGTTGAAACCAACCTACTGTGCCGTCCTTAGAGGTAGACTTTGCTTTATTGTAAAATATAACTTCAATTTGGGACAGTAGCAATTTGACTCACAGTTGTTTGGTAGTTGCATGTATTTTTGAGCGTAGGTAGAATTGGTACCGGTTCTCGCGACAATTTGGGAAAACATTAGTTTTGTTTGATGGTATAGTTTTTGCATAGCATGCAGAGTTTGTGATATACTTTTTGATACGCTAATTTTGGCATCGCATTATTTTTGAAGTAGTTTAAATCAATGTTGGGCAGTTTAGAAGAGTACAAGGTTTATACGATTCACATAATTTCGGTCGCTTTTTTTCTTTGTTTTCAGGTTCTCAATCGTGGTACTAGAATGCATGGTTTGGTTTTGTGTTCGTTGAAAGGATTGATTATTATCAACTTCTGAAAGCGCAGAATACATCGTGTAAATTAGTCTGTGAAAGTAAGCTGGTCGTGGGTCGCTTTTGGTTTTGCAACGGTCGTCAGGTTAGTCAAAAAGGAGTCAACGTGATTAATTAAGTAGTACCTAACAATTTGTATTGCTTTTGTCACTCTCTCCCAGTTTCCGTTTTTGTAGTCTCTGGTTAGTCTACTGTGTTGGGTTCATTTGGTATGCAATTTTTGTTGGTGGACAACTTCAAATGTAGGTGTGTGTATTGGAGTTATGGGTGTAACATTTCCCCAGTGTAATTTTAGTTTTAAAAGAATTGACTGAAAATATGAGTGTTACATTTCGACCTTATTAACTACAACTATCTCAATACGATGTACAACACAATTGAAATACAAAATTCTGCGGTCAAAATTGTTTTACCTTTAATATCAAAATGACGAAACATGTCCTAAGCGGTGGAATTGTATTGCAGCTAGTTCAAATTTGTGTAAATTGTGTATCTATCTTTAAGCAAAGCCTCTATCTTTGTCCTATTCCTTCCTAGACCCACCCACACTCCCAATCCCAACCGTTTCCACAAATCGAAGAAACTCTACCCGACGCAAGTGTCGTATATTATAATAAGTCTTGAATTTGTTATGTACAAGATATTTATTTACCTGATGTTTATGACAAAAATTATGGGTGGAGTTCGCAACATCACTTGCTAAACGACATATCTATATCTCTGCAATTTCCTGTAGTTTGTCAGTTTGTCAAATATATAGTCAAGTCAATTATACTCGCATAGGGTTGTTTGTATCGTCGTGCTCTGTAAAATTAATTACTCGAGGAAATACACGTGTAGTGGTATTATACTCTTTGAAAACGATATATGCAGTCGATTTTGCCTATTATAATACGTATTATTCATGGGAATTTTTTAAAAAATTAATCTGATATTAGTCCTATTTACCAACCTAACCTAGCAAATACAATGTTTTAAGTCGATCGGATGAATAAACAGATACCTCTTGTCCTCAAATGAGAAAGGAAACAAGTAATTTCTCCATGTATAATTCGCAGCTAAAGTTTTTTCTTATCATCCCTTTATAGCGCAACAGTTGGCTCTTGAGAGGGAAAGGGAGACTTACCTAAAACAAAAGGCTCTGGACATTCAAGCCGCTGCCACTGTTCCACCAAAGCAAGAAGAACAACCGCAAGAAAGCTCAGCACCCCTAAGCATGGACAACTGCTCTGGTTCCAGTGTCGCAGCCAACACCGCTTCATTGAATACCGGCCTTGCACTTGGATCCTTGGATAGGGTGGTGGCTGATGCCGATAACCGGACAGAAGAAACTTCCCAACCTTCAACGACCCCATCAAAGTCCAAGAACTGACGTTAATGATGCTGCTGCTGTCTTTTTGCAATCAAATACAGTAAGAATTGCTTGGAACAATGGGAAATGCCTTCCCTGGATCGTTATGGGGTAACTTGGGACAGTTCTCTATTGTATCTCATATCCAATTCAGTGTGAACAATTAAAGTTATTCGGAAGATTGGCAGAATGAGGTCGTAGGGAAGAAGAAGTCTCAATTAATTTTCAATATTTACCATTGCATTGTTGAATTGAAGTTAAACAATTGATGAGGGTGACTTGAATGGCGTCATGTATTGCATCAGATTCTCTCCTTTCCCTTCCCAGTTATTGTGCGCCGTGTGCGTATGTTATGCATCCAAACGCAATACACAGCCACTGCCGGATTCGCAATCTGTTCAAATCTTGAGTCATGCCTTTTTGCAGCAACAAAAAAAGCATTGCCGCAGTCAGTCAGTCGATAAATACAGCAGCAGCAGTAGTGTGACTCTTTTTGCAAAAGGGAACAATAACAAATAAACAATTGTTCGTGAAAGACAAGGAAAGTTTTTAGTTTACCAACTACATTCTCTATAGATTGAGGTCAGGTTTGGTTTGATACATTTGCAATATGGAGGGGGACAAGGAAAACTTAACCCAGAGTAAGTCCTTTTAACTTTTGATTGACTTGATTACCAACTGTAGGTTTATGTAATTCGCAGGCGATGAGAAGGTGTACACTTCGGAAAAGCGAGGAAGTGACGAGAGCGGTGACGGGACTGAAGGGAAGCCTTACAAGACAGTGTTGCAGGCGTTGAAGGCCTCGGGTAAAGAACCATGGCCCCAGATACACGTCGATGCTAAAGAGGAAGGGCAGGTATAAATCTGCAATCAAGATGAGGTGGTCACTAAGCTTGATTTATGTAATGTAGACGTACGAGCTGGTGGCCAAGTCGCAGTTGAAGAAAGTGATGAAAATATTTGTGAGGGACCAGCATAAGACCACGTCAATTGCCAAGAAGGAGCAGGAGGATGCTGATCAACGAACGAAAAATATGGAAGAGGCGAAGAAATTAACTATTCAGGAAGATAACGCCTTGCCTCAAGCGTTGCAAATCAAGATTAGAGATGGGTCGACCAACAAGGGGAAACGCGTAAAGGTTTTTGGATGGGTTCACCGACTTCGGCGACAAGGTACGTGAACTAATAAGCCCAGCCCAAGTATAATGAACGAATGAGTAGATGAGTGATTGTTGTGTGCTTGCAGGAAAGTCGTTGATGTTCGTTACATTGAGAGATGGATCTGGATATCTGCAATCAGTGCTTACTGACAAATTATGTCAAACATATAATGCACTCATGCTCAGTACGGAATCTGCAGTTGCTTTGTACGGCGTTGTGGAAGCTGTGCCAGAAGGGCATTCGGTACGACCATTCAACCATAAATTATCAATGGATTGCTTATGTTTCCTTTTTACAGGCCCCTGGTGGCGTGGAATTGAAAGTGGACTACTGGGAATTAATAGGATTGGCCCCTCCTGGTGGTGCCGATGCTATTCTCAACGAAGAAGCGCATCCTGACGTGCAACTGGATCAAAGACATATTATGCTTCGTGGAGAAAATGTAAGTTTGTGTATTTTTACAACTTACTTACATACCCTACTCCGTATTTTGTTCTGATTTGACATTCGTTTCAAAACCCCATAGACTTGTAAAGTTTTACGAGTAAGATCTGCGCTACTTCAATCTTTCCGTGATCACTATCTCGCTCGTGGATATTGTGAAGTTACCCCTCCTACCTTGGTGCAAACTCAGTGTGAGGGTGGTTCAACCTTATTTAAAATGGACTTCTTTGGAGAGCAGGCGTATCTCACACAGAGTTCCCAACTGTATTTGGAAACCTGTCTTCCATCGTTGGGAGATGTTTTTTGCGTGGCACAAAGCTATCGTGCAGAGCAGAGTCGAACTCGTCGCCATTTAGCAGAGTATACCCACATCGAGGCGGAGTGTCCCTTTATCACTTTCGACGAAATGCTTGACCGATTGGAAGATTTAATTGTGGATGTTGTGGATCGGGTTTTTGAGAAGTGTGGGGATTTGATCAGTGAACTTAACCCGGTAAGTCCCTGTATTTTATGTACTCATTTTGTCTCGTATTCCTTCCTTCTCCGTTCAAAGGCTTGCTGTGCCAAATGAATGTTCAGCTAAGTAACATGCGGAGATAGACTAAAATTAAAATTGTACAATAGATTTAAATGAGGGCAGTTCTTGTACTGCTTTCTTTTCTTTTGATATTTACATTTGACTTATTGTAAAGGATTAACATATTCTCTCTCTTTATGTGATATTGCAGGACTTCAAGAGGCCTAAACGACCTTTTAAAAGGATGAACTATTCGGAGGGAGTTAAGTGGCTGAAGGAACATGATGTCAAAAAGGAGGACGGAACATTCTATGAATTTGGAGAGGTAAGTTCCCAATACTCTCTCCCATATATTATCCGCAAATAACAATCTAAAACCGTTTATATGTACATAAAGGACATTCCTGAAATGCCAGAAAGAAAGATGACGGATACCATCAATGAACCAATCTTGTTTTGCCGATTCCCTGCACCAATTAAAGCATTCTACATGTCACGCTGCCCAGAGGACAAGGAATTGACAGAGTCTGTAAGTGAAAAGATTGGTATTGGTACATTTACCAACATATAAACCTTTGATATAAAAGGTGGATGTCTTGCTTCCGAACGTGGGAGAAATAGTTGGAGGCTCAATGCGTATCCACGATTATGATGAATTGATTGCAGCATATAAATCGCAGGATCTAGATCCAACTCCGTACTACTGGTATACCGATCAGGTTAGCTCAATCAAACGTAAACTAACTAAGAATAACTTTAACACGGTTGTTGTTATACTTTTTCAGCGGAAATTTGGAACGATGCCGCACGGAGGGTATGGTTTGGGACTGGAACGATTTTTATGCTGGCTGCTCAACCGGTACCATATTCGGGAGGCATGCCTGTATCCACGATTCTTGGGAAGATGTACTCCTTAATTCCGTTCCTCTTTTGATACCAATATCAATAATGTCTCACATATTTATTCAACAAATTGCAATTGAAACAATAAATGATGCTTTGTTAAAGCTTTGAATCAATACAGATAATGTACTCGTACAATTACTCATGCACTCGACTCTACCATCAGTTCCGTCGCAATCTGCCCCCAAAGTGTTTGCGATTTGTGTTTGTTGATTGCACCTGCTGCCTGCTGTTCATTCTATTGCGGTTCGTGTTTGCTTGTGAAAAAGTCCCAAGTTTTGTGACGTGGAAAAAATTGATTCCGTACAATTTTGACGGACAATAGTTATGTCATGATGATGAAGGGACGTAAATCCAGGAACGGAAAAGCTGTTTGAGGACCGGCTTCATTTTAAGTAAATCCAAGATACTTTTTGCATATCATCACCTTCATTTCGGCACCTTCATTCACCTTCATTAACCATTTTGTTATTTGTTTGCAGAGGTTTCAAGTTGCAGTTGCCCTGCTAGTCAGTCAGGCCTTTTGGATTGGAGAGGATAAGATGGCCTCATTTTGGGAAAAGTTGCGTGACTTGGACGCTTATCCCAAGCCGCTGGAGGATTTCAAGATCAAGACGTTCGGAGGGGGAGCAATTACAATTGTGAGCGCTGTGATAATGTTCCTTCTTTTTATAAGCGAACTTAGAGACTACCTAACTCCACAAGTGGCCGAAGAATTGTTCGTCGATACTAGTCGATCTTCAAAATTGAGAATCAACCTGGACATCGTGTTTCCAAAAGTGTCCTGCGCGTATCTAACCATTGGTAAGTCGGTTTATGCTTAAGCGTACGTACACAAATACACTTACGATCACTTATCTTTTGCAGATGCTATGGACAGTTCCGGCGAACAGCAGCAGCACAATTCCATTACGCATGACATTTTTAAACAAAAGTTGGACGCGAATGGAAATCCGATAGTGAATGAACAACCTGAAAAGACTGAAGTATTTGGGGACAGTACTATTGGAAAAAAGCCTGAAAATGGAAGTCCTCATGATGATAAGAAGATTTCAAATGAAACAGGTAAGCGCATTCGCCTAATACAAGTTTATACCTTGACGCATTGATTTTATTTTACTCAATACAGCATTGGCCAGACCTAAGTCAGACTGTGGGAGCTGTTATGGGGCTGAATCAATTCTAATGAAATGCTGTAATACGTGCGAAGAAGTTCGTGAAGCCTACCGTGAGTGGACCCTTCTATTTTTTCATTTAAGGCTTGAGCTTAATCGACGTATGGTGGTTTCTCAGGTATGAAAGGGTGGGCAATGACTGACCCTGCGAAGATTGAGCAATGTAAAGGAATGGTTGAAGAAATGAAGACTATATTTAACGAAGGATGTCGACTCTACGGGTATGATGATTGTAGTCACAAAATTGGATGAGTAAGAATGTCTCTTCATTTTCATGAAGCCACATGGAAGTCAATAGGGTGACCGGATCGTGGCATATCGCCCCTGGAAAGTCTTTCACATTGTAAGGCGTTGATGTTTTTCTTTGTCTTTTGGTACTGACGAGTTTTATACTTATTGTAAATAGAAATCATGTCCACGTTCATGACGTACAGCCGTTCTCCTCTTCACAATTCAATATGACTCACACTATTAAGACCTTGTCTTTCGGTGAAGAGGTCCCTGGAAAAACAAATCCAATAGACGGGCTACAAGGAGTGGCAGTCGAGGAATCTACAATGTTCCAATACTACCTCAAAATTGTTCCATTCACTTACGACAAGCCAGAAGGCCTTATACTGTCTAATCAGTTTTCTACAACGAGGCATCAAAAGGTGTACTTTCCTCAAGACTTTTCGTTAAACTTTCGACTCATTGATTCTTGTCTTTATATCTATTAGGTGGTGGGTTCTATGTCTGGGGAATCAGGAATGCCTGGCGTCTTTTTCTCGTATGATATAACAATACAAGACAAATAATACCTATTAGATTCGATGCACATTACACTTTTGTTTCACTGATGATAGGTACGAGATATCCCCGATTATGATTAAATATTCAGAAAAGAAGAAATCATTTGGACACTTTGCTACCGGTGTTTGCGCTATCATTGTAAGACAGTGACTATAATAAAACGCTACGATAAGGTTCTTTCATTGAGATTTATACATTTTTAGGGTGGTGTGTTCACAGTTGCGGGTCTCATCGATTCAACAATCTACAAGTCAGCGAAAGTATTGAAGAAACTAGAAATCGGCAAATTAGGCTGAAGAAATGTCACGAATCCCGCCAATTATGCTTAATGCAAGAGGAACACGCTCAAGTTGTAAACCATTTGGCCTAGCTAGCTATACCTTGATGTTATTCTTGAACCATTGACAATTTACGTTTCGTCTTCTGTTTTGATTTTATATTTTGTACATGCGATTTTTAAACTCTTTTGTTCTATAATCCTCAAAATTCATCTTGTCAAACAACTTCACAATCTTGGTTAGCCTTTATCCATGTCACATCTTGATCTTGACCACTTATAATCATGTGACGCAAAATACACAAGTGCAATAATAAACGTGTACGACTGCAACAATGACAATGGTTCTTTGTTGAGGCACAGGAAGCATTTTTCTCCGGGTTGTTGTGAGTGAGATGTTCTTCGTTACCCCTAAAAAATTCGAAACTTGCTGCGCCAACAATGAGAAAAAAAATAAACAAACAACGGCAAAATTTGAATTCAAAAATTCTTCTTCAAGCACAAAACAAGTTTTAAAAAATTTAAAAAATTACAAATTTCGAGTGACAAGTCAAGAAAGGGAATGGAGTTCGTAGCGGACGAAGTGGCACAGAGGGTCCTGTGTGACCAATTGCAAAAAGCTAGACAGCTTCGTCAACAGCAAGTGAGTCCATCGTCATTAATACAAATAAAGTGTCCGTGACCCTTCAACATTGTTTTTTTGGTTTCTCCACAGGCTCGACAGCAGATCAACGAGTGGTCGGAGGAAAGGCGGAAACGGTTTGAGGATGAGAAACGGAAGCAGAAGGAAATTATAGTGAGTCAACTTACAGAAGCGTGTCAAGATTACGCCAAGGAACAAATACAACAATTGTTGACTGCACATGACCTCCTCAATGCGGAAGTTGGGGCAGCCCATCGAGCAGCGGCCGTACTTCGAATTGCTGAGGTTGAGAGGATAAAGAAGATGGAGGAGCAGCAGGTCCTGAGTGCGGATAGAGGAGAGGTGGCCTGGGGGATACTGCTCAAGGACCAGAAGTTTAAGGTAGGGCCTGTTATCATGCTTTCGGTCTTTCTTTTAACGACACTTGTTTTGTTTTATAGGCTCAACAGCAGCGACAAGCGTACTTGATAAAGCAGAAGGCGAGGAAGGAGGAAGATGAAAAAACCAAGAGGTTATTAGAATTGGCTAAAAGTAGAAGAAAGGAGGCTTTGACTGATATCAAACGGGCGTCAAAGAAATTTGAGAACCTGCGGAAAATCGACCCTGTACAACCTTTAACAAATCCGTTAGCGTCTTCAAATAAGACTAATCCGTAAGCATTTTCATTTTCATTTAGGTACTTTTATTATTTTTTTAATTTTTAGACTTGGTGATGCTGCCTTCGCCGGTGCAGGCTCTGCTGAAAAGAAGGAAGGCTCTAGAAAAAACCTTGAATTATTTCATCCTCGGAAGTCAATTCCTTCAACATCTAAAGCTACTCTGCATCCTGGGGCAATAAAAACAAAAGTTAGCAGTGTAGGACGACAAACACAACGGCCTCCTTCAAGGATGTTATCAACAAGTCCATCTAAAAATGGGAAATACTATAAATCAGGACCACCCGTAGTTTCAGTTTCAAAAGGAACTTTTGATCATGCTGCAAAAATTAGACACAAGGTATGATTTAATTCAAATGATAAAAGCCCACGATGTAACAATCATCTCTTTTGCTAGGCAAATCCAACGGCAAGAAAAAACAACATGACACGATACACACTTACAACTGCTGGAATACATGTCTCTAATCCAGTTGCTACTTGTCCCAAGCAAAGTGTCGTGGTGAAGGATTCGTCCACAAAACACCAGAGTCCGTCTAAGCCAGGGACCCTTCTTACTTCTCATGGACTTCAAAGACAAAAATTCAACATGCGGGCGTCCTCCGCATCATCGCCTGGAAAAGTCCGGTACTTTGACACGGCAATTCCCCAATCCGAGTCGTCTTACCTGGCTCCAACTGGATTAAGCGTTAGAATTGCAAAGGGAGATACAGGCAACGGGTCTCCTGATGCATGGGACAAGGCACAGGCTATTGGGAACTCTTCACGCGAAGCCGAACAGGAGAAACAGAGGAGACAGGCAGAATTGAAACGGAAGACAGAAAGTCGTGGGGCAAGCGCATTGATGAAAGAACATTTACAGCGACAACTTTGTTCTTTAGAAACTGAATTTGAATTAATTAATGACGTCGAAGACAACCCATGCAGTGAATCTCTCAATACAGGCGCTGTCGCAAACCAAGACTTGCCGACGGATAAAACAAGCCGGTCAAGCCATAAAGAGCAAACGAACGTCCGTCACACGTCAATACAACAACCAAGATCTGATTGTCAACAACTCTACTCAAGCCGTGACCCAAATGCATTCCAAGAGCTTGACCTTGAGGAACGGTTTCAGCGGGAGCTTCGCTCATTAGAGATTGGACATAAAAGAAGATGGACCAGTGTCATTGACCCTGTCGACAATGGTATTCTTATTCTTGGTACCAGCACTACAAGAAGCAGCGGCCAGATTATCTTCAGCAAACCACCTCAAAATGGAGCAACCTCTGGAATAGTTCAGCTTAATACTTCAAAAAACATTCCTGGAGTCATTGCTTGTGAAGGTGGGCTACAGTCTCAGCAAAGGGCTGAAAGTGTGATCAAGGAATCAGGTGCAAACGTTCAGAATTCAAATAGACCGGACGAAACTGATCGCACTTCTCATGGATCTCAAAGAGAAACATCGAAAATATCGACATCCTCACTTGGACAAGCCCAGGGCTTTGCAAAATCCCAGCACGACTCCTCGTATCCCACCTTAACTGAATTAGGCACTGGGAACCCTTCATCCGATGCCGACGTGGGAAAACAGAAAAGACAAGAAGAATTGAAACGGAAGACAGAAAGTCTTGGAGCAAGCTCATTGATGAAAGCACAGTCCCAGCGTCGTACTCCAGAAACTGAATTAATGAGTGACGTCGATGATAACGCAAATAGAGAATTTCTCAATACTGACGCTGTTGAGAACCAAGACCTGTCGATGGACACGATAAACCGGTTCCAGCCACTCACTGAACCTCCTCGAGACGTAATAACTAAGATAAGGGTGAACGGCGGGGACAGAAGTGGAAGGGAAGTACAACATACAGAGGCAGATAGTAGTATGGAAATATTGTACTACGCAGACGGCAACCAGATGCACTCGACAAACCCTTTGCAAACGATCTCGGGAACAATGCAGTCTAGTACATCGAAAACCATTACTACAGTCGTGACCAGTAGAGATTTATTACTACATCAAGTGATCAGTAAATGTTTGCCACGTCAAGCAGAGTCAATTGAGCGTCTTACAGTGTCATCATCCTCGTCTTTTGATGTTATGGTGGAATCCGACTTTTTCAGCGGTAGAGAGTCCACTTTGGGTGCTCCAGGATCATTTTTCTCTGAGCACGGTTCACCAAGTACGTAGGAAATAATGTTTTTCTAGTTCGAAGAATTAAAATAATAATGCGACTTTTGTGGTTTATAGGCCCTAGCGAGTCCGTTTCTGAACCTAGATCAGCGAGCCCTTTGGAAATTGTATTAAAAATAGGCTCATCAACTCGGGAACGTATTACTCAGTCGTGGACAGATCCGGATTCTAGTATCGAAGAAACTGACACGTCTAAGTCTAGATTGAAAGGCAGGAAATTAGCTTCCAGAGTACCAGAACGCAGTGAATCGGGGTCAACAATTTTTGAAGCACACATTCTAACTAATCCACTCTCATCTGCATCATCTTCGTCCAACGACCTAAGCACTGGAACAGGCTTGTCAAGTGAAAGCGAAGAGAAGCTGGATGACAACGATAACCGTGAAAGGCCCATTGACCCGACTAAACTGAGTGAAAATATTAAGATGATTAGTAAGGAAATTGAAAAATTAATCCAGGAAAACCAGACGGAGACTGCCGGTCATGAGGGAATGGAACTTGGTCAGTTGCAAAGTTAATAAAGATTCATTCATAAAATTAACATTTGTTAATTTTTAGGTTCTGATCCTACCCACGACAATTCGGATGAGGAAGAACAAGAATCAGTAATGGTGCAGGAGGATATACTGAGTGATATAATAAATTCAAGTATGCACAGTACTGAAGAGACTGATTCTCATTCAAAACAAGAACACAAAGAAGTAAGACGCTCGTCAACTGCACGTCAATTATTCCATGATAATGGCAACTACGGGACGGACTTTGCATCTCCAATAATCCCTGATTCAGGGAGAACCGAGTTGGATATATTCGAGTCTCTTTTTGAAAGGTTGCAGGATGACTTTGCCCCTCTAATGTCCCTTGAGCGTCCTTCATGGTACAATTTCACAGCTTGTATTTTTAGACAACTTTGCATCATTTTGTATAAAATGAACTGAACTTTGTTGCAGGCCAACGTTTATTGAGGATTCAGAAAGCGGGGAACCGTCATCTTTTCAGGACTAGGAGAGAAGTTCATCATTCGAAGTTATACAGCAAACCCATGACGTTGGCGCAAATACTCAAATAAATGTCGGATATTAGCATTTTAATCAAGTTACAAAAATAGGTTACAGCAGGAAATACTTTATGTAAGTAAACGCATTCAAAAAGATAGAAGGAAAGATTATTATAATGCAATCATGTCTTTTAGTATTTGTGAATGTGAACTGTAAAAACTTTGCAGGGTCACGCTCACTTGTGTATTTCTGAATGAAGGAATTTTTTTTAAACGTGGCAAAAATGTAATTAAACATCATCATAATGATATTCACTACTTATCATATTTTTGTATAAATTGTAACAGCATCGCTTCTTTTTTGGTCGGATCGGTTCAGTTTACTTTCAACTACTTCTGAACATAAGGTGCAGGCAGGCAGAGGCTCGGCCTCGAAGGATGTTCTGCCTGCTCAACATAAAGCCAATCTTTCAAAATTGCGATGTAGTGCCCGTAGCAACAGTTTTACCTGGACTTAGGTACCTTTAGAAATGATAATAGTCATTCTTCGCAAGTCGACACCGAAGTTGGGTCTTGAACGATGCTGTAAAAAGTATTCCAGCACGCCCTTTGAACAAAAAGAAACAGGAGCAAGCTTGCAGGGTCCTTTACGATGGTTTGCTGGTACAAATGCTGTCCCTGCTACTTCAGCCCCAAACATCCAGTTCGACTCAAGTTTAAATGGGACCTAATTGCAATGACGATCCTTACTTTGCACGACTTCATCTCCCTGTTCTTTTGCATCGCTGCAGTCCACAAGACGAAAGACGATGGAACTCACCACGGGGAGCCGTACGACCCGGCGAAGTATCCCCTTCACAAGGAACAGTTCCCACCCCTTCCGTGCTCCAAAGGAGGCCTTGTGGCACTCATCCTCTGGCAAAACGTGCACAATCTCATCATCCTTCTTCTGTAAGTTGCATTTTGGTTTAATTTTTGCCTAAAGATAAACGAGATCCATAGACGTTTCCTCTGTCATTATATTTAGCATGTTCGAAGTGGGCTTTCGCTTCATGGAACCCGGACCATGGTTGGGCAAGCTTGTGATTGCAGCACTCCACGTCGCTCCTGCGGTAACGTACGGCTCAACCATCACATGGAAGAACTTTGTCTACTACGAACCGTTGGGGGGATTCGGGATAGTGAGTACTCCAATTTAAACGTTGACATAAGATGTACTGGTAATTATGCTGGATCTGCTATAACAGAACGAGGCTATGTATCCTAAAGTGGTGAAAGACACAAAGCACAAATATTCGACGCTTGACTACTTCTTCCACGTCTACGGCTTTGCTGCTTTCCATCACATGTACGTGGTTCTCTTTGAGACCGTGATGACAATCATTATGCTCATTTTCTGCAGTGGACCACCAAAGGTAGAGTCCTTCATTCGATTTATATTCCTTGACTCGAAACCTCTTGCTTCCAAACAGCAAATGCCCACATTGCCCCACGAGGAGCATCTGGTCATTGAAAAGATGGCACCAGTCGAAGAAAAGCCCCTGCCACAAGGAGGTGCTATTAAGATTGAGTTAGCTTCTTCCAGCCGCAACTTCCAGCCTGGCTCCACCATCAAGGGCACTGTGTCGATCGTATCAGCAGAATCAGAGGACGGGACTCCAGCTGCCGGTGAGGCTTGGGAAGACTTATCGGACATGCCTTTACATTTCTACTCTTTAATCAACAGCGTCAGCATTGTCATCAGTCACAGTCACGATTCGTGGGCATATTGTTGTTCGGTGGAATGACAATCGATGCGGCAAGCCTCCAGTTCCACACGATGAGAATGAAAACTTTTTGAATGAATCGTCCAATTCCCCGGAATTTGAATTCATGATCCCTGCAAACGCTCCTCCATCATTTAGGGTTGGGGATGCAGCCCTGGACAAAGGAAAGGGATGCATATATTACTACCTTGAAGTTGTTCCTGAATTGGTGAGGTTCTTTATCTCTACCAGTCAGCGTTTTACAAGCTTCCTTATTTGGTCGTTGTAGAAGGGTGAAGGCACATCCGAACCTGTGGTCATCGAGTTTCCTTTCACAGTCAACGCATTGCAAACTGTGGGCACTCCTCCCCCTCCAAACCATGAACTTTTCGAAATGGAGAAGAATATTGGGGGTATCCTCGGGATTTTGCCCTACAAAAATGGTCCCTGTGCAGTTCAGGTTGAGTTGCCCAAGATTACATTCATGGTCGGAGAAGACATATCGTTTAACGTTGACATTGTGAATGATTGTCGTCGTCCGATTGTCAAGGTATAGAAGTAGAGCTGTTCGAAACGAGACTCAAATTAACCACCGTTTAAATCATTTGTCCGTAGGCTTGCGCAGCCGTTGTCAGTTCTGTCCTGTTGGATCAAGAACGAGAAGAACGCGTTGAGAAGGTTTGGGCAACAACGGAGAGCTTTGGATCTTTGGTAATGAAGTTACTATAATGTCCTTAAAACATGACATATTCGAGTATTTGAAAACTTTCCCATTATGTCAGGCCGTGGTGAACAAGTGGCATGCGAATTTGCGCCTTCCAAAAGGCATTCCTGAATCAAAGAGTCTGCCACTTTGCCCAGCAATAGTTTTTGAAAACTATTTTTTCCGTTTCACTTTGGAACTGGCAGGAATGACTGATGAAATGAAATTGGAAGTTCCAATTTACATCGGGGCACCACCACAAGAACAACAAGGAGAAGGCAGTCGTGTGGAAATTGTTTCTGCCACCAACGTTGGAGACCCTAATAGGGCACCTCTCCTTGGACTCAACAACCCTGAATCTCCGCCTGCAACAACTGACTCCTCAACCTAATCGCCGAATCGCTTCTTGAGCAATGGCGTTTGAAAGTCCAAAATTCTGTATTCCTAACACCATTCATGCAACAATGTAACGTCCTTGAGCGATGAAAAATTGTATTTCAAATTCTTGTGATATGACCTAAATTAAAATGCCGTCTCTCGCCATTGACTTTGTCTTCGCTTCATCTTTGGTCGGAAAGTCATTTTATTAAGTATTCAATTCTATCACAGAACAAACAGTAATTCCTTAAACCATGATAAAGTCCATAAGAAGAATGGTTAAAAAACTGAAGCTTGAAAAGTAGAAAAATTGTTAGTCATATCTGAAGTGCAGTCAACATTTAAGAGCGTCTGACCATGGCGAGAATTCTCCTAGCCTTACGTCTGTTCCTTTGTTGAGTGCGAGACCCGTATCCTGATTGAAGGGAGGTGTCATCGACGACTTTGAAGTTTTCATTCGAGTCCAGACCAATTACTGGGGCAAGTGGGATACCATACACCGGTTTTGGCGTTTCAATATCTTGGGACTGACTGTCTGGGGCAAAATGGGGAGATGGAACCAATCTGACTGCGTGGGAGTTGTTGTCTTCTTGCCCTGAATATGGCACACTGCTCTGTCTTTGGTGGGTTTGTCCTCTTGACTCTGGAAGAATTTCGTTCTTATTTTGTTGTTTGGCACTGGATCCTGCTGTCTCACTGAAGTGATGAGACAGCACGGCTTTCTGAAATTGAACTCCATTTCGATCTGTAAATGACTTGGGAAAGGCTGTCTCACTTTCCCCATTCGAAGTTTGAGAATGAAAGCTTTGCGAAGCTCTCTGATCAATGGGTTGGGCATTATATTCATTTCCATTGGAGGGTTGAGGGGGTGACAGACGGTTTAAATTTTGAGGAGGACCGTAGGAAGGGGAAGGATTGTTGTCCTTCCTGCTGGAGGCCTTTAAAGCTTTCTGCTGTCTCTCATGCTCTTCTAGAATTTGTTGGACTCGTTGCAAAAGAGCTTCGTCGACGATGCTACCATTCAACCCTTCAAGCTCTTCTTCAGCGTTCTCAGGTTCAATTGAATTTGTTCCAAACGAGGCTGGTTGAGGTTGAGATGGAGGGGATTGCGCAGAGTAGCTTTGCTGACCAAACTGAGATCTAGGAGTAGGATCTTGGCCTGGTTGGTTTTGATATCCTCCCTGACTTCCAAGCTGACCAAAAGAGTGGGAAGCAGGTCCGTTGTTCTGTCGATTATTGTCGTTGGGTTGTGTTAGGGGAAGGTTGCTGGTCTGAGCAATCGGATCGGAAGGTGAGTATGTATTTCTAGAGGGGACAGAATATCCTTGCTCTTGATCGTTTGAGGAAGGACGCGGATTTCTGAGGGCTTGAGGAGAGTAAGAGTCCTGTGAGAAGGACGATGTACTTTGAGGTGATTGATATGAGGAATGTGAGTATCCCGAAGCCTGGTTTTGAGGTGATTCTGATCTTCCTTCAACCACTATGGCGTCATTGAGATTGTCGTGTTCAATGGAATTCTCACTCTGCCCATACCCTTGAGATTGTTGTGGATAAGTGGCAGGCTGTTGTTGAATTTGATGTGGTCGATCTGGCGTCTCAGGAATAGGGTTTGAATACCCTTGTGGTTCTAATCGTGGAGAGATTAGCTGATTTTGGACGGATGATGTACTTGGATAGCCACTGACCGGTGGTTGAGGTTGGTTATATTGAGAAAAGTCATAACTCTGTCGGATTGGTTGTTGCGTTCGGGGAGCTTGATAACCTTCTTGGATTGCTGCAGGCTCATTTTGGCTTTGTTGTGGATTTCTGTACCCTTGTGGGGTTTGCTGCGGTTGTGTCAACTGCTCTGCTTGCTGTTGTTGCTGCTGCTGGTGGTATCCCGATTGTACACCCTGGCTTTGTCCACTTGATTCACTTCTGTATCTATTCTGAGGTTGGGTTTGTTGAGGTTGAGGTTGCGAGTATCCTGCTGGGGCAAAGTGATACCCTCCGTCATCAGACGACCCTCCTTCGTCTTGTGGAGACGAAGATATTTCAATAGCATGTTCATCATCGCTATTCAAAGAATAGCCGGTGGGAACTTGATAGATTTGCCTGGACATGGCTAACATTTGATATTTCAAAGGGGATGCATCATTCTCATCAAAACTCATTCTTGGAGTCTGGTACTCTCTGGAGGGGGATTGTGGGGGTGGAGAGACGGGGGATGGTTGAGTCTCCTTCATCAACTGATTCTTTGGAGGCAAGTAGAGTCTGCTGGCAGCATCCTCATGCTGTTGGTCATGTTTAACAGGCATAGACTGCGTGTCATATCCCATCCGAAGGATTTCATTTTTGTCTTGCTAAATTGACACAAACAAACCAAATTCAATTTTCAGACCTAAACCCTTTCTACATTCTGTCATTCTGCATGGCACAGTATGGCAAATGTGACGAGAGGAAGAGGATAAGACTAATGTAATTCCGACTAAAAGTGACAAGTCATTTCTATTTCCCCGTAATAGCTTCTATTGTTGCGTCAACAAAGCAAAAGCTATTCTTATATTTGATGACGACGCATAACATCTTACTACAATAGGAAACGGATATGAATAGACCATTTGATTTCAATACAGTGACATTAATTAGTTACGTTGATAAGCTCACATTATCCGACACCAACGACGCCTTCTAATTAAATGTCCTTGTGATAGAAAGTTATCGAAGCATGGACATGTGAACCTAAAGAGTTCCAGCACCTTTTAAAACTCTATTTTTGCAAATCCTGTGGTCTCGAAGGACTTGTGTACAATGCAAATTGTGAAAACGAGCTCATCATTATTTTTATTGCACCACAGCCTATTATCCTTGTCTGATTGAAATGAATGTATGTTCCCTTTCTTTTTATTGTCTGTCTGAAAATGCATATGCATTACATTCCATCAATCAATTGACAAGAGACGTCCCTTTCTCCACCACCTACCTCATCATGCAACACACGAAATGTTATCTTGTAATAAGCACATAAACACGACGCACAAATTAGTAAGGTAACAATCCAACAATCCTCAATTTATCATCTCCCATCTCTCTGCCTGCCTGCCTCTCACTCCTCTTTCCTCACATGCAGATGCCCAAAACTTTAAAGAACTTAATCAATCACACCAGTCAATGAATCGATTACTAATTCAGAATCAATTTACCTTCATTCAACTTTTATACAACAAAGTAAATCGTCCAATATCTTGTTTTCATTCATTCAATCATTTACCTCTTTGTTGCTTTCGTTTTCATGCTGCATAGAACAAATATAGCAATGTGCATCTTGACCGATCTTTTCATGCACTAGAAATGTTTTCAGAAATGCTAACGACCGATTATGTAAAAGTACACAAGGTACACAACAGACGCTTCTCTATGCAATTATTAATTAAGTGCTACGTTGTTCAAATGAAAAATCTTTAAGAAGGGAATAAACAGCAAACTGGTGTCGATTAATCAATC
>JAQIWU010000477.1:0-25831 GCA_034696445.1 Isotomiella minor
TTCTTATTCTTCTTCTTGTCGGGAGTCATCAGCTTGCAAAATCGCAGCACAATTCTTTTTACAATAGTGCGACGAAGGAAGGGAAGGATGGATGATGAGACGATGAGGATGCGGTGATGATGATGTTCGATTTATAAACATTGGCAAAAGCGACGGGGCAGAGGGGGACGTGGGTTCCAATCCAATGTTCAAGAGCCGAGGCGCGGTATGTAAACTTAGTGTTATGTTAGTATAATGTTAGTGCTATGCGCAAAAACTCTTCATCTTCAACCAGCTGAAATGAAATAAAAGCCAAAGCACATGCCTCATCATATCTCGTGGTTTTTTAAAATTTGTCCTTTGAGTTGAGGAGATAAAATAATGGAATTTTCTGTTGTGATCGAACCTAAGGTTAAACCCAACGAGGCCAAGCATTCAGACGCGGAGGAAGACCTGGATGATGAAACTGTCATAGAAGATGCGGAACTTAATCCTGCGATGATGGTAATGTGAATTCTTAAGTGCGTTTCTTTGCAATCTTCAATTTAACATGTTTCAATTTAAGGATGGCGATGAACAAGAAGAGGACCAATTTCTCTCCCACTTTGAGAAAGCGATGCCAGAGCTTCTCCTTAGTCAATTGAATCAAGACAAATCTAAGAGGGTCACTACTAGCAGGAGTTGGTCCAAGTTGAACAAATTCAACCACATTGGGCTAGATGTCCCTCACATTAATGAGGAGATTAGGAAGGAGTGTGATCTTAAGAAAACAAAGGTTCAACTGTCAGTTGCTGAATCTTGTCCTAAGCCCATCATCCTACCACTGCCCCCAGTTGACAAACTAGCCGTGACTTTGTCTTTGGATGCACATGGCATTAAACCTCAACTGCTTTCCACATTTCCTGTGACTAACGGAGTGAGTTACGTTTACCTATTTTATCTTCATTGTCCTGAAACACTCTGCAAATGCCAAAATAATTATTTTTATTTTGCTAATAGAAAGTGGTTTACCAAGCCGGTGAGAGAGATTACATGACAGTTCTTCAGAAAGAGTTGTTTCCGTTGATGTCCAATTACTACGACGGGTACTTTCCGGTTCGACGTCCAAGCAATGAAGATGAAATTCGAACTGTGAGTTTCTCACATGTCTGTTGATAATAATTCATAACTGATGACATTTATTGCGACATTAGGTGTATTGTCTGCACTTGGCAAACCATGTTTTAAAAACGCGTACAAGAATTCTCCACCACAATGCAAAAATGGCAGACCGAGTTGATGTACCTGATTCGTATCGTGATCAAGGATTTGTGAGGCCAAGGGTTTTAATTCTTGTGCCTTTCAAGAATACTGCTGCAAGGTAATAACTTTTCCATTTTGGCATTGGCATTCATATGCGTTGACATTATTTTGTTGTTTACAATCGAATCTAGGATTGTGAAAACGTTGATCTCTTTGTTTTTTGCGGACGAGAAAGGGAAAATTTCAAATAAGAAACGCTTTCTGGAAGAATATGATACATCAACAATGCATCTACCTGTAACAAACCCTAAGCCGGATGATTATAATTTTATGTTTGAAGGAAATGTTGAAGACAATTTTAAAATCGGCATTTCATTAACCAAAAAATCTCTGAAGGTGAGTAAATCTCGACATTAGAAGCATCTAATGTATGAGACTACTGATATTTTTTGTGTACACAGTTATACACTGGATTTTATGCATCTGATATCATCATCGCATCTCCGCTGGGGTTACGGATGGTTTTAGGTGCCGAGGGAGAGAAGTAAGTTGATAAGGCGTCGGTTTCAAAAGCTTAAAAGCAGTGATGCATGTGTTCCTTCATATTTATTAGAGGGAGGGACTATGACTTTTTATCTAGCGTGGAGTTACTGATCATGGACCAAGCGGATGTCTTTTTGATGCAGGTGACGTACTTGATTTCAGCAGACACGACTCATTCGTCTTATGCTTTAATTTTTTTTTGTCTCACAGAACTGGGACCATCTGCTTCAGATCATGAAACATCTACATCTTAAACCGGTGACAACTCATGGGACGGATTTTTCTCGAGTAAGGTCGTGGGCATTAGATGGACACTCGAAGTTTTTTCGCCAAACGATAATATTTAGTTCAATAATGTGCCCTGAGCATTTGTCTATATTATCGAAATACTGCTTCAACTTTGCTGGTGAAATAAGATTGATGCCACAATATCCTCTAGGCAGCATACGTGACGTTATTGTTCAACATAATCAGGCATGATAATCCTCATTATTGAATGATTCTAATCTGTTCCTATTTGAACAATTGTAATTCATGCTTACGTTTAGGTGTTCCAGTATTTCGACACATCGTCCTTAGAGAAAATGGATGACGATCGGTTCAAATTTTTTGTTGACTCGGCGTTGCCAAACTTTACCAACGAATTGATGAGTCATACTGTAATCTTTGTCTCATCCTACTTTGACTTTGTGAGACTCAGAAATTACTTCAAAAAGGAGCAGAAAAGCTTTGTTCAAATGTGTGAATACACAAAGGTTAGACAAAACGATCACCTTCAATTGTATTGGCATTCGTCTGTAAATGGAAAATTTTGCTTGTCACCCCCCATAGCCTAAGAAGATAGCCAGAGCTCGAGACTACTTTTATCATGGAACCTCGCATTTTCTACTCTACACTGAAAGAATGCATTTCTTTCGTCGCTTCCGATTGAAAGGGATTGCACATATCTTATTCTACCAGCTTCCACGATATCCCCACTTTTATGCCGAGTTGTGTGAACTAGTGAAGGTAACTTTTACTTTTACTATTGGCTCGCTTTCTCCAGGATATGTGTGAATTTATTTGTGTTTATCTTTACTTTAAAGCAATCGTTCCAACATAGAAATGTTTATCTGAGGAAAAACTGCAGCGTGACATCGCTTTACTGCAAGTATGATACATCGAGACTTGCTGCAATCGTGAGTACAGACAGAGCAACGAACATGCTGTCGTCTCCCAATACTGTTCACGCTTTCGTTTGTGGAGAATTAGCGTAAGTACAGGAAGAATAAATTATGTCTATGTGGAATATCAGGTGCTATTTCGTCTGTCTGTTCTGTTATCATCATCATCACACATCACCAGCCTTCGTTTCCGCTTGGAGTTGATGCAGGTACCATTCATGATCTACGCCTGGCGCAGTTGCCAAAATCCCTTCCTTGTTCACATGATGTACCTAACAATATTTGGCATGCAATTCAGGTTATAGGTTGGTTGGTTTAACGTTGTTGGACTAACATCTTTAAAGTAACTGTATAGTTTCCCATTCATGTCGGTCATCTTGCCTCCAATAGCACAGAGGACGGCTTCAGGGGCACAGGAATCCCATTTCTTACATCCCGCACTTGCAAACACATACCTATTTTTTACACGTGAAACTTAATCAATCAAGTCTTAATTAATAGAGAGGCCTATAGACTCACGCATGGGCTCTTCCTTCCATCAGCAAAATGGCCTTATGTCCCGCTCCACCTACTCTCAAAATTTCATCCGGTTTAAGACTAGCTAGAGCTGCTTCCACACCCGCATTCGAATGAGAGCGAGTTGTAGTTATTATTTTCTTTCCATTGGGTGGGGGAGACACGGTCACTCCTCCAAACCCCACCTTCGGAATACCCCACAACGTCCTTCCAAGGACTCCTTCCTCCAGTTGCCGAAACGGCTGGTGTATCACACCTCCAATTGGAGATCCTTCATGAGCAAACCCCACAAGTATTGTAACGTGCTCGACCAAGCCTGTACAAATCAAATCATACATGATCGATTGTACTATCTTTCCGATTGCCACACATACCTTTGGTAAATTCCCCAGTGCCGTCTAAAGGATCCACCCATATAACGACCTAAACATGAAAGAGAGACTGAAGATAAGATGTGCGGAACAACGGTGTCCTCACCTCTGACTCTGGAATATTACAAAGCTCTTCTGGGACCTGTCTGGTCAAAATGTCACTAAAAGGAGGTTGAATAGAGTCCGTGGGACTGACGGCAGGGGATATCAAATCCTTCAAATCCTCCGTCACGTTCTCTCCTTCCTCCCCAATGATGATTGCTTGTGGGAACTTCTTCTGGAGCTCTTGGCAAATGTAGACTTGAACTGCACGATCCGCCTTGGTCTGCAGGTCATTCACGCCCTAAGACAGAAATATGAGATTTGTTTGTTTGTTCATTGGGAAGTGCTTGCGTACCTTGTCGACAATGCCGAGGTTGCCACTCTTGAGAACCTTTCTGACAATGTTGCCCGCAACATTGACGATGTTTGTGGACTCGTCGACCAGTCTGAGAACCAGTGGGGCCCCAGCATTATTGGCGTTGGAATGTGTGAGGGACATGAGGCGAAAGAGCCTTTGAAACAGGGCAATTTTGACTGAACAGGCGACTTATTCAACGACTGTTAAAATGATTTGACCCTGAGACTTTTAATACTGCAGGAGTTTGAGAGCTGAGCTGTTTTGTGGTGGAACCACTGACGTAATGACAAATTGCTTAATTATGTCATTCTCTGGCAGTTGTTAATGATAAAGAATCATGATTCCGATTCTCTGCAAAAACCAGAGCTTCGGCTGACTGACTTTTGGTTTATGGACCTCTCTTTTGTTGTGTGTGCACAGCTGTGTCATCGGGAAATTCCTCAAGTCGACGTGTACTTACTTAATACTTTCCCATTTTTGGACACCAAAGACAAAAAGACGTCATTAAAATAAAGCATATTTTTCCTTGTTTTCCGAGCCTTCATTTGATGGTCTTTAAGGTACAAAAGGGATTCGATTGATTAATGTTTTGAGAGGACGTGGACAAGAAGAGTCAGGGGACAGAATGTGGTCCTTCTTCTCCAGAGATCCTGTGAAGGATTTTCCATATGAGATTGGGGACGCCTTGCCTTGTGACCAAGAAAGGGTCTATTGGGTCCTTCACAAAGGGAAGAAGAAGGTGAGAAACCCTAAAACATAATAATATCCTTATAGGTTTCATATTTATTGTTTGTTTTCTGTATAGGGCTCCGGTGAAGATGCCACCATTTTTTTGTGTGACGTCAAGGGTTCCTCCCCTGCCACTGTGGAGGCTGGGAAAATGGCAATCAAAAGACTTAAAACGCTGAGACACCCCAACATCCTCACTTTCTTCGATAGTGTAGAAGTACGATAATGCTTTCATTTATTGGATTTAGTCCCTTAGAGAGTCTTGATTTTCCAATAGTCCGTAGCCCGGTCATACACTTGGTCTAACACCTAGTCATTTTTTTATTTACCATCACAGTCGGACAAGACAATTTATCTAGCGACAGAGTTCGTTCAGCCCTTGGCGGAATACCTGAAGACCAAAGAGAATCGACAAGGAGACCTTTCCATCTCATGGGGCCTGTTTCAAGTCACTGTAACTCTCACTCTTTGGAAATCCCAGTGGTAGATTCTATTAATTTTCTTTTTGTTTTGTCTGTAGAGAGCCTTGTCTTTCTTAATCAATGACGGAAACCTGAGACACAACAACGTGAGCATCTCTTCAGTCTTTGTGAACGCTGCTGGAGAGTGGAAATTAGGTGGACTCGACTATGTGGGAGGAAACGAAGCCTCGCCAATGACAATGGGAAAAGTGCCATCACTCCTTAATCAGTTGGATCCTCCAGAAATTAAATCCGGTGGTGGGAAAGGTGGCGTGAGTAAATGGAGTACGGATGCATGGGGTTTGGGATGTCTTCTATGGGAAGTCTTCAACCAACCTTTGCGAGACATTTCACAACTACGAAATGCAGAAAGGATCCCAAAGGCGTTGGGAATCATTTACAATGAACTGATCAACACCAATCCTGGGGCAAGGCCAAATCCAGCCGACATCATTGCAAAAGGCAGGAGACCAGGGGGTTATTTTAAGAATGATCTTGTAGACACCTTACTTTTTCTGGAGGAGATTCAGATTAAGGAACAAAATGAGAAAACCAAATTCTTCAATGGACTCTCAATCGCGTTGGATAGATTCCCAGAGGACATTTGCCATTACAAAATCCTTCCTCAACTTATCAATGCTTTTGAGTTTGGGAATGCTGGTTCGGCAGTTTTAGTTCCTTTACTAAAACTTGGAAAACTTTTGGAAGAAGCAGAATATCAACAGAAAGTAGTACCATGCGTCGTCAAACTTTTCTCTTCAACGGATAGAATGACAAGGGTTAAACTTTTGCAACAAGTGGACAACTTTGTCGACCATCTGCAACCGGCAACTGTGAATGATAAAATATTTCCAAATGTGATAACTGGGTTTATGGACACTAGTCCCGTAGTACGTGAACATACAGTTAAAGTAAGTTGTATGAAGGTTATCTAAAATGGCCTTTCTGGATTACAATTTTGATCTTGTTTCTTTTAGGCAATGCTGCACTTGGCACCAAAGTTAAATTTTAACAACTTAAACGTGGAACTTTTGAAGCACTTTGCAAGACTTCAAGTTAAAGACGATCAGGTAAAGTAAACCTTGCTGTGAAGTGTAAAGAAGTGTATAATTCTGCTTTCTACATGCAATAGGGAGGAATACGGACGAATACAACGATATGTTTAGGAAAAATCGCATGCTATTTAAATCCGCAAACGAGAAGGAAGATTCTCATCCCTGCATTCACTAGGGTTTTTCAAGACTCGTTCCCCCAAGCCAAAATAGCAGGTTGTTTCGCAAGCAATACTTGATACAAGTCCCTAATTATCATTATTTTGTTTTAGGTATTGTTGGGCTAGCTGCAACGCAACAATACTATCAGATGAGTGAAGTGGCAACTAGGGTTCTTCCTGCTTTATCTCCTTTAACCTTTGACAGTGATAAAACCGTGAGGGATAATGCGTTTAAGACCGTCAAAGGATTTCTCGGGAAATTGGAGAAACTTTCTGAAGATCCATCTCTTCTGCAAAAGTTTGAGGCTGATGTAGACACTGCCAGTCCCTCAGTAGTTGACTCAGGTTCGTTTTATCCACGGGGTTTCATACATTTACGAAGAAAATGACTTTATTTGTTTTCTTTTAGCTTCGACTTGGGCGGGATGGGCAGTGTCAGCTTTGTCTTCAAAATTCCACAGAAGCCAGTCATCACAGTCAGTCACAAATGCAACCGGGCAAATTCAAGGGGCGGGGAGAACAAAGGGTCGCTACACTTTTGGCAATCAGTCCAGCAGCAGTACTTCTACAACTACTTCAAGCATACCTTCGACTCCTTCGGTAGACAGGGATGTATTACAGCCCACTGCTGAAGGACAAGAATCCACTACTGACTATGATGATGACTGGGACAACGAGGATTGGGGTGCGATGGACAGTGACACTCAATCCAAAAGTCATGTGACAGCTTCAGACAGTGTTACAAGTTCCTCGGCGACATTAACTCCGAAAACGTCGTCTGGAGGCAACGATGGTTGGGACACTTGGCCAATCGAAGAAGCGGTTAGTCCTCCATAAGACTGTAAACATCACTTTAAAACATTTAATTCGACAGGATGAACGCGATGGCTGGGACGACTTTCCTAAGGAAGCAGCTCGTCGTGAGTCAAAAGAAGACAATCAAGTGGGAAACGAGGGAGATTTTTTTGATAGCATGATTCACACAAATGCAAAGGTAGGTTTCTTATTGGCCCCCTTATTCCAAAACAACCATGATTATTATATTCTGGTTTGATAGAATGCTGGAAGTGCTTCGGATTGGAGTAGTAGTGATAATGACAGAAGTGGAGCTTTGGGTGGTTCACAGACCAGCTCTTCAGCAGGAGACCAGGCCAAATTGGACGAAATGCGAAGACGACGAGAAGAAAGAAAGCTCCACAGACAAAATGAATTACAAGCGAAGAAAGCTACAAAAGGGGGTCCTTTAAAATTAGGGGCAAAGAAAATTGAGTCATTGCAATAATCTTTTTATTTCATATAATGCAATACATCGCTCACAAATACATACATACATACACTCTCCTTATCCATTTTGCGCACGCATTAATTGCAATTTAGTAATATAAAAATAGGATGTAACCTACTGTACAAAATTGCTTTCTTTTAACTTCATGAAGGTACTTTTTCCATTGACTCTTTTAAAATTGAAATAATAAAACTGCGAAAATAGAAACTTTTGTGAAATGTTCAATATCTAATTGTCATAAAATTACTGTTTCCACTTTCTTTGACAAATCCAAACGTTTCATAAAATGGAATCATGCCGTCCTTGCAGTCCAAAGATAGTTTGTAGCATCCCAGTTCTTTCGCCAGTAGCACCAAAGCGGCAAGAAGCCTATGACAAGACATACAATTGTTGTAATGGTACGAAGGAATTAACTATGTATACTCACAATTTCCCCAACTGCCTCCCACGGTACGCATCACTGACAACGACGTCTTCAACTCTTCCTCTCTGTGTAATTGTAAAAAGGAGGCGTTAAGGGTCTTATAACAAGGTGCATTCCTTTCTTACCAAGGCGCAGTTGTGAATGAACTTCTGTTCCAGGAGTAAGCTTGCGGACCCTATGATTTTGCCGGTACTCACATCTTCAATCACGGTCACGTAATAAGTATCTGGCGTCTTTAGCATTTTGTCAAATGCACCTATAGAAAAGATAGGAGGGTGACCTAAGACATTTAGGTATGCATGCATGCATACCTTGGAACTGTTCTTCCGTGACATCACCCACTGCCGTCAACTGAGACAGGATCTGAGGGAAGCCTTTTGCAAAATCAGTCCGTCTCAAAGGTCTGAGAACGAGGGACTCTCCAGGAGTCAGGACTTCCACGGGTGGGTCAAATGAGACGGATGGAAGGTTCGTCAAGTCAATCCGATTCAGCAGTGATGCTGCGTACAATTCTCCTGACTCTGCCTACAAGATAAGATGTATGTAATTGATTTGATTGGACAAAGCTGTAAGCTGTAACCGTTCTATTTCGACTTACCATTGCGACTTTGGATTCCGACTTTTTTGTGGTTTCCTGAAACACAAGATGAAGTTATTATGTTGTTGAGAAGCACTTAAAAACTGAACTTCAAATTCAATATAGATGAACCAAAGGACAAGGACTACCTCACGCGAGATGACTTTAAGAACTGAACAGGCTTTGCAAGCAAAAGCTACGAAACAATGATGCTTTGTAGAAAAGAAATTAGAAAGGTATGCCTACTTGCATAGATTAAAACTCGATATGCATACATATAATCCAATTTACTCACCTGCGTAGAGATCGACAGGTCAATCAATCAATCAAGTCTCTACTTTTAGTTGACAGTAAAGTTTATAGTTTCCCTTTGCACAAAAGATCCTGATTCCTTATAGACTAAGTCTTAATGTAATTCTCATGCTGCCCCTCTCTTAAAGGAATAAACGAATGTCCACAAGAGGTGTGTACCTCCTTTGTATGTGATATACACAGTGAACTTGGTATGTGGGAGTCCGGTCCGTTGATAAGATCACATCCTCGATTTACGATGCTTATCTATCGCTCCGAAACACAGTCACTGTTGGAACTGACGCAAGTCTCATTCAGCAGGATGGACAGAGATAAGTCTGCAAGGATGATAGATAAGCACAACAGCAACAACGTGGACAGGTGTCTGTCACAGAGTCAACTAAGGAGGGACAGTGATACCGGTCGAATGTGTGGACATTGGAGCTTTTTTGTAGTTTTTTCGGCTTTTTGTTCAAGGTTCTTTGTGGATCCATGGATCGGAGGTACGACCGAGAGTTCGAGTCAGTTGTTTCACCGACCCGGCTTTGTCGGCAGCCGTCTGGAGTGTTTTCTGCACTTTATTTTTCAAAATAAAAAATAAAAAACCAAAATCAATCTTTCAATTGTTTGAATCCGGTCGAAATAAACTTGAGGTAAGTCTTTTGTGTTTGTCTGTTCGGAAACAAGCATTTCAAATATTATCTTGTTTGTTTTCTCACAGGATACAAGTCACGTCACTTAGAAGTCTACTTTCATTGTTATCAGACTGAAAAATGGGCAGCCTAGTCCTCAAGTACCCTTACTGTTGGAGGATGGTGGTCAAGCAGTTGGTCCATGACGGATCCTTCATGAACAGAGCACCCAGGGTCAAGGATAGGTTCATTCATCAACAATCCGTCCTTCAAAAGTTCTTTCAAGAGGCAGCCCCAGGATGGAGTAAGAGTAAAGTCCAGTTTAACATCGTGAGTTCAAAAAAACGAATCTCTTAAGGGAAAGGGTCATAAGTTTTGTTTTCCTATATTTTGCATGTATACAGGCGCAGAGGGAAAGATGGTGGACGAGTTTCAAACGTGGGGTTACAAAGTCTTCAGTAATGGAATTGCAAGTAGTGTCTACATCCGCTTTAGTCAACAAGGATCACTGCAACCGAATCCTTAATCGCAATGGGTTACTCCTGGCTTTTTCATCGTCGCCCTCATCAAAGCCTAGTCCTGTGAAAGGTGTGCCGATGATAAGCTGCGTCATAATAATACTTATGTAGTGTGTTCACAGACATTGACGCAGATGAAGGACCCAAACCTCTGCAGCCTGCCTCTACAAAACTCGTGGAGAAGGAGAATGTCTGGACCATACCGAATATCTTGTGCTTCCTAAGAATGGGCATGTCACCTGTCCTGGCGTATATGATCTTGAACGGTCAGTTTGGTCCTGCTGTTGCTGTGTTTGGCGTAGCAGGTGTTACTGATCTGGTAAGCAAGTTTATTATTAGGTAATCCTAATCGTAAATCTTTCTTTGGTTCACTGACCACTCGGTCGTTTTCTTATGCGTTTGTCAAGTTGTCTCAATTTAGTGATGATTCCACCACATGTCATTGTGTGACTCCAGCTCTTTTTATTACTAGAAGTTGAGAATATCTCTAATTCGTCTTTGATGATGACTTTAGCTAGATGGATGGATCGCTCGCGTAGTTCCAGGACAATCTTCTGTTATGGGCTCCTTCTTGGACCCAATCGCTGACAAGATGCTAGTTGGGACGTTGTTCTTATCTTTAACGTACATTGACTTGATTCCAGGTAAGTAAAGTACGAGTGTAGCTCTCCTTCAAATAGGATCTTTTTTTCTTCCTCCCTCTACTTCTTCCCATGTCTTTAAAAGTACATTTCTCTCCTCCTAAGTGGGCACCATGTGAAAGTTTGGACGTGGTTTGATTACCAAGTGAAGTGTTGTCTGTTCATTCACGAAGAGGAAAGGAAAGTGAACCAAGTTTTAGATTAACTTGTGCTTTCACTTCCGACTTCTTACTTCCCTGCTCCCGTGAAATAACTCGTTTGGGTTAAAACAGTAGAAGCACTTTCTTTCTATTCCTCTGCTGCATTCTCTTTCTCTGTTCGACGTGCTTGAAATTTCTGCATTTTTTTCTAGGTGTAAAAATATGTTACTTCTTCCTTCACTTTTAGCCTTATGTATACGCATTGTTCTTTGTTCCAGTGCCTTTGACCTGTCTGATCCTCGGAAGAGATGCGATACTCATAGCATTTGGATTCTACATTCGGTTCCAGTCCTTGGATCCACCTGTAAGTGTAACAGAGTTCTCCTCTACAGTCGTTAATTTTCAATGAAAACTGAAAATGAAAGGAGTACTTTAATTCACGGCCATTGGCAATCCAACTTCCTTTCCCTTTCTTTCTCCAAGAATCCCACTCAATAAAAATGTGACGGAAGCAATAAACGAAAGTAATGGACTGCTAAAGTACCTGCGATCTTGCGTTATTAAGGATAATGATGTTGTGATACAATTTTGAGAAACTTTATGGACTCATCATCTTTTGTGTTTCAGAGAACTCTCACCAGATATTTTAATGTTACCTATCCGACTGCTCAACTTGCTCCGACTATGATATCTAAAATAAATACCGGAATACAACTTGGCCTGGGCGGAGTGACTCTCTTATCTACAGTGCTTCCGTACAACGTCCATCCTTTTCTAGAGTTTCTTTGGTACGTCTTCTTGTTGTTGTTTTCTTAGAGAGAACACTTCTTTCTTTCTTTCATGATTGGGCACTAATGTGTATACTTTTCCCTTTCACCTTAGGTACTTGACTGGAACTACGACAGTCGTATCTGCTGTTAGTTACTGCTTTGCAAAGGACACTGTGAAGCTATTGCGACGAGGACAGGGTGGAAAGTTACGTGGAAATAAACCGTAATTGTACTTACTTTTGCCCCTCTTAAGGACGACAATAAGACTGTCATTAAGCCAAACTGATGAAATTTGTAGCCCGTTTTGGATAATTTAAACTTCCAGTACCTTCCTTGTCTATAAAATTAAACAAAGATCAAAATGGGTTAATTGTTCAATAACAATTATTGTAATTAGACATTATTTTGTACATTATTCGCAGTCATTATTGTAGCCAACAACTTTTGTTGAGTCGTTTATATTATCATTATTGAAAAGTTCGGCCGACCTGTTGTAGGTATTTGTTTGCAGAATCTTGTAGTAGTACAAAACTTAACGGCCCAATCTTTATTATGTGATGCGAATTTTTGTAATTAAGATTGGCACTGACAGCCGTATTCTTCTCTGAATAAATGCTTTTATGTTCTGCAAACGGGGCACCCTGCAACGTCATTCATGCTTCCTTTGAGCAAGCATCGCATCGTAGAAAACTTGCTGAGCCAAGAGATCTTCTTGAGTTCAAAGTATAAAGTAAGTGAGACTGAAAGTGGAAGTGAAAATATCACCACAAAGACCATAGTTTCTCGAGAATCGGTCTTTCGAAAGCAAGAAAAAGCTTTGCTCGCTTCCCCTCAGCTTAGCCAAGTCGTATAGTCTCAAGTTAGTCGCTTTTGGATCGTCAAGGGTTGAACAACTCTCGGGTCTTGGCTGACTTCTTTTCCTCACTTTCTTGCATTTCTCACTCTCTTTGAGGGATTGCTGATGGCAGTTAGAGCTGGTGAAAGTCCGTCATTATCAACATTTTTTTGTATTTAACTGGAATTAGTGACATAAATGTGTACAAGTACGTAATTGTATTGTGGACATAAGCCTGTAAAAAGGAGAGTTATGAAACCGAGTGTTATGAAACCAAGTTTGTGTGGATCGTTTAACTTATTATAATTCTAAGCAGTAAGAAAGTAAGTAAGCGCACCTGTCTTTGCTCATCAAATAAATAGACCATCTCTTTGTTGACTTTTGCATAAAGTGGTAGAGTGCTTTCTCTCTATGTTCATCCGTGTAATTGATAAGATAATCTTAGCACCTTACAATTAGACTGTTCCACATTGCCCCATAGACTTTTCAAAACAATGTATAAACAAAGCTAGTCGTGATTAGGGGGTGATGTGAGAAATAACTTGTTTGGTGAGTGCATAAAAAACGATAAAAGTCCCAACTTAACTTTCCTTATACTTTCACCATGAAGGTGAGCAGTTTGAATTAACTGTTAAAAAACTGTGGTTTGGACATTCATTATTGCCTATTGACTCATTATCCGTTTTTTTTACACCAATTCAAATGCTCCACCTACAATGAATTATTCGTCGCGGAGAAAGTGGAGTTCATTTGAGAGGGTTGCTTAATTACATTGTCCAGTCATTGTGTCACACAAAAAGCGTGTTGTATGTATTGAACAATTGCCCTTTGCGGGACTTACAGTGTTTATTCCATTGCTGATTCATTAGCTTTATTCGTATAAGGCAACAACTTCAACATCCCATCCCATACTGTTGAGGAGTGAAAGGTAATTTCTTTTGTACACTTGACTTTGCATAAACAAATATTGAGAATTCCTTGAGCAAATTAACCACTCACTCAGCACAGACTCACAGAGATTCGTCCAAGAAGATACATTAATTGCAGCGAATAATTAACAGTAGCACCAACCTCATGTATCCTTGTTGTTTTCTAATGTGACGACGAGAGAATGAAAGAGTACTTTCTCCCTGCTACTGCGGTTTGGTCATGTATGCACCTCCTGGTGAAAGTACAAAAGGAAGACAGGGATGTGGATGTGGTAAAGAAGAAACTCTGAGTTGTTGGCAACGATCAGTTGACCTGACCCAAATGTATTCTTAAAATTAATGCTCTCCAGTCACAATTAAGAGGGAAGCTGCATGAGAGATAAATTAAACACGACATATAATTGAACATCAGTCTCGTCTCGTCTGCCTTTAGGGTTGTTCAATCACCGGGATGGAAGTCCTCTAGTCTCTCTGTGCATCCTCTTGCATACTTAACTTATCTTCTGGCAAACGAGCATCTGAACTCACAGCCTTGTTATTACTTTAGGTTCCTCGCTCTTGGTATTTAATTAAAGCACTTCATTCAACCCACAGATTGTACAAATACAGCAGGACGGTATGATTACACACAGTTTTGTTAAAGTGGTATTTGGTTTAAACCAACCACAACAGCCTTGGCGTTACTTTCTCCATGTTGGTTTACCTACATGCATTTAGACGCATATTCACGGATCTGAACAAAGTATTTAGATTGCTAAAATATTTTGGCTATGCTCATCCAACCAGAGAGGAGTTGGTTGGTTTTTGCAATTTTGAGGAATGAAGGAAGATGAACATTTGCTTTGTAGGGTTTTTGCAATTACGGTATAGGAATAGGAAGTCCCTCAAGCAATTCATTTTCTACATCAAGGGTAGTTATAATTCGGCAAGGTTGAACCAATCAGATGAGGTACCCTGTTTTCATAGGATGGAAAAATTGCAGTTCATTTAAAAATTCCCTTGTACTTCAACATTAAAAGCTATGCAATGATACAATGACAAAAACTTTTACCCTATTGAATTAGCACAAAGAAAGCTTTTACTTTGGTTAAAAGAAAATAAAAATAACAAAAAAAAAGAGATCTTTACTTTACTTACTTTCACTCACATTCTTTTATGGCTGACAGTTCAAACGTTGAAAAGTTGATGCTCTTATAGCCTTAGTTCTTCTTCTTTCTTTCTTCTTCATCCTGAGAGATTTGAAGAGACAGATGAAATGAGACGCGAAGGAAATTTTCACAGTGACTACTTTTATTTTATTTTATGTACCTTAGCCTTTTTTGGTAGTTCTCTCTACTAACACTTTTAACAACAGTCTGTAATTTCTTTTCGGATTTGAAGAGCTCGGATTTCTGTGAGTGGCGTTACATTGTTAACGAAGGCATATCCCGTTTTCCATTCAAGAGAAACAAGACTAAACAAAAATATTATCGATTATTCATCATCAAAGAGGTATGTAGAACGGCTCTTCGTTCTACCTTTTCCCGAGAAATAAAAACTAATTTTTAAAAGGCAAATACATTGGGTCTAAACGTCAAAAACAGTCAATTTGCTTAATTACAAATAATAAAATTAGCGTGCTAATTCATTCAGGTAAACACTAATTAAAATAGGCTTTGTGGTTTGATTAGGGTACCATACAATAGGTCACTATATTGAACGTCCTAATTAATATGACAGTAATACATTTTATGTCTGTTATTATTGCAGGGAATCAAAGGGCCACAGATTCAATTCCATTGTTCCAGGAAAAGTCCATTTTGAAACAACGCAATTGACAATTGAACTTTTGACTCCTAAATTGTGAAAGCATCAGTGGAGAGTGGTTCTTCATATCCAACTGATTTGTTGATTGAACTCGTGTCACTTCAAATAAAAACTTGTAACCTTCCCTTTTGACTTTAAAACTCCAAATGTATTCTAAAAGCTCTCAAAGGATTCAAATAATTACACAAGCCTCTCACATGTAAAAGGTCAACTCAAGGATACACTTCGACCTGTGGTAGCCTTCATCACTGAAGCCAACCAACTTCTCGCTTATCTTCTTATCGCCATGTCCCGCGTGGTTAATAAGGTAAGTTTGCATTTCTATTCCATCTACCGTGTTTTCCTGTACAAAAGTCGTGAATTATTATAACCATTCATAAAGCACCCTCTCAACTTAAAGACTTATAGTTTTCAATTAAACCTAAAAAAACTGTCCAAACTAATTTCAACGTATCTGGGTGGTTTGTTTACAACGTTTCTTTTTTTGAATTTTAATATTTTTTCTTCATTTTACCACCCTGTAAAGTGTACAGGAGGGACAAGCTTTCTAAAGAAATTCGAATCAGTGCTGCTGAACTCATCAACTCTCTCTTTAATGAATTCGTGATGAAGATAAAGAAGGATCACATCACGGCACCCACATTTTTCCATGCAAAAAGTTTACTCTAGTTTTATCTTACAACATGAAAAATTGAAACTGCTGTAATGTGAGTTTCTCTCAGAAGAAGAGGTATACAAGTTGGGAATGATGGAGGTGGGTGAATCAGCCAGACTACAGACTAGAGTAGAGATGCTAACACATGATGAAAACTTAATCCGAACCTAAGAGTATAGTCTGTTGGATGTGAGAAGTCTAAACGTATCTGCGTTCAAGAAGGAAAAACTTTATGTTTGAGTTTAGCAACTACCTAAAAGCGTATAATAATCGTATGAAAGGGAAAAGAAAAAGAGAAAGCAGCAGCAGAGGTTGGTTGGTTGTATGATTCAGAGGAAGGGAAGGCACGTAATACAAATAAAAGGTGCCAACTTGTGAAACTTGTGAACAAATTAAAAGTGACACTTTAATCCTCGTACTTTGCCCTGTTGATTACTAATTCGATCCCTAGTTATAATTTTTAATTAATGTTGCAAAAGAGGGAGGCAAAACTTTCTTTTTTTTTGAAAATAACTTTGGGCAGTGTATTAAGTGTTCTCTTCTCATTCACTAATAGTTTTCTGTACCTATCAGTTTATCAGTCTAAACGGTTGATGCAAAAACTCGTGTGTGAGAAATGATACTTGCTTTCACCTTGCCTTCTTAGGTAAAAAGATGTCTCAAGAGAAAGGAAGTGGCAAAAACTTGAGATTTAAAGATGTCAAAAAATATGTTTGCTGACCTACTTTTATAATTTTCTAAAAAAAATTAGGTTTACTTGCATCGCAATCTGCAAGTCATCCTTAGGTCAGCTTTCACCACTTTTTTTTTTATGGTGTCTGTACTTATCTTTGCAGTGCTGTAGTGTGTAGTGGTAAAAAGGGAGACTTGATTTAGTCCGATTCGTTCGTTGCACGTTTCATATTTTCAAGACACACTTTCCTTCTTATTTCCCACATGACCACTAACCTGACGCATCCACTATGCTAAATTACATTCTCAGAAGAAAAAAATCTTCCTAAAAAAAGAAGCATCCTCGCTTATGACGGCTTTTAATTTAACCAACTTTTCGGGTAATGACATCTTTAAAGTTTTTACTGTCCGGACTCCAGTAGCTACGTGGGATTGGGGCAACCTGATGATGTCGAGTTCCCTGTGACAAGAATGAATGGAGGCCAACTCTTAAAACCGTTACTCTGTGTGCTATGAGTAATTTTCTATTATTTACTCACGGTAACAATCTTTTCCTTGATGCTAAATTAAGATTAATCCTGTGGATGTTTGGCCATAGAAGAGATTCTTGTGATATGATTCATCGATCACCATTATTAAGTCAATATAATTAACCCCTTTTCCAGTGAATCTCCAACCAAACTTTCAAGTAGTTACCTACATCGTTGTGTGTGATTAGCCTCCCTCCCACTCTCGGTGAAAGTTGTAGAGAGCACCTGAAGGGAATCTTGTTTCATCACTCAAAATTCCATTGTAGGAGAGAATTATTATTGTTGGCACGCTCCAGTTGAAGAATGCCTGATCAGGAGAGAGAAACAAGGAATTCGAGAGTGCATAGGAAAATTATTTAGGCTTCTTCATTAAACTTTGAACTAACGCAAGTTAGACAACTAAACCTTTACTGCATAGTGATGACCGTTAAATATATAAGTAGAGGAGAGGTGTGTAGGAGTAGAACAAAGGCTCTCGGACGAGAGAAAGATCCTCTTATGTGTAAGTAATTTGCGAAATACAGAAAATTGAGGGCACTTTCACCGACCTCCCCGTAGGGTTCTCATCTCAGGTTTGTATGTGGCGATCGTGGAAATGGTTTGCCTCTCTGTATTCCATAACCAGAGGCTTAGTCTTTTAGGCTCTTCTTGTTTCCGCAACTAAATCCCCTATTCTCTCTCCTCTTTCTTTGTAAAACGTGAGTGAAATGATCCCTCATGCGTCAGAAATAAGATTTTCACCACACTTTGCGCCATGTCTTATCATCATCGTGTATGTTTCCTCACGGTGTAATTATCCATCCAGTGCGAAATTAGCTCGTGAACTTCTTTTATTGAAATCAACGAGATTCTCAGTAGAGAAAAGTGAAACCACAACAGCTCTCCCCTCAAAATCCGTCTGCCATTTTCATTCATTAGCTGTCCGTTATACCTAACATTCTACAAAGAGAATAGAATATTATTCAAAGTTGAGATCGAGGATGGATACAATAGATGAGTTTGGGGGTTTTGTTACATGCGTGCGGTTCCGCATCTCGGCAAGCCTCCAGTCATCAGTAGTGGAGGAAAGAAACTAAAGCAATTAAACGAAGTAGTGAACGTGGTTCTGTCATTGGAATGCGTAATGTTTCACTTTCACCGTTGTTAAATATACGAAGGAGAAGGAATTGTAGTGCGTCATGCTGAATTGATGGAATCCACAAGAATTGAAAATCACGTAGTGTCAGAAGGGATCATTACCCTTAAGCAACAAAGCAATGTTGGAACTGCGGAATCATTTTAATTCAGCTCAAACCAACTGTGTACAGGAAGAAAGAGAGAGAGAAAGCTAAGTCCGTGATTTACAGATATTTTTGTTCCGTAGTGGCGTAAGAATGTTGCAGAATTTAGGAAGGCAAATGAATCATTTTGGGTGAAAGTCTCTACGTCTTTGCGTGCCTAAACCGTAAGTCGAATTTTGAAAACCCTTTGAAAATCAGTTCATCTCCTGACAAAGTGCTATTTGCAAACCGTATGATTAGAGCTACATTTCAATTACTCCCTACTATTTATCGAATCCTCGTTTTGTGACAGAGTTGTTGTGGTTTACTGGTCAATTAGCACAGTAGTTTCGAGTATCGGCAACACTACATACTTTCCAAGGGTCCCTCCCTCCCTACCCTTGTTCAAATTGCATTTTGTTGTATAACACAAGCGTGTGGACCCACACACACCTCAGACCACATTTTGTATCGCTTTCACGCTGTAAATTTGGTTGGGTCTCAGCTCAAGGCGATAAAGGCATAGGGTCACAAATCTATAGCATTTCGACTGGTCACGAATAGGAAACGAAGTTTAGCATATGAGCAAGCTTGGATTTTTGGAAATTACATATCCTTAATAAGTAACGTTTACATATTTTATTCCTGACTTCCTGTTCCAGATATTCGTGTGGTGGCCCTTTACGGCCTCTATTTACTTTCATAACGGCTAATTTGTGGGGTTTCTGTACATTACAAACCGGAAGACCCGTCGTCATTTGTCACTCTGTGTTCTTGACATGGTTGCATAGTCGGAAAAGGAAAATTGACTAACGCCATAATATTTAGTTTATGTGCACATAATAATACATCACACAGTCGAAAATTCAAGGTCGATTTACGTAACTTTTGATGGGGTTTAACAAAAAGTACAACGCAACTCCATAATTGTCCACGTCCTTGTCATGACAACGACTTAATTAGCTCAAATAACCCCAACATCCTTTGTTGATTGAACCGTAAGAGGAATTTGTACATTGTCTTGGTTCTTCATTGAGTCAAGCAGTCATGCTCTTTCCTTCCTTAAATATCTAAGGATGTATGGTAGTAGTGAACCTATGAAGCATAATAAAAAGAATTCTTTCTTCTTCTTCTTCTTCTTCTTCTTCTTCTTCTTGGAGACTTGTCAGAACATCTGGCTGAAGGAGAGAAAGTTTCTAAACTCATTGTTCCAATAATAAGAGAATATTAGGTAGAAACCTGTCAGAGGAAATTAACAAGAAAGAAGAATAAGTGAAAGTTGCAAAGAGAGAAAGGTCGAAATCTGCACGATATTTCCAAAAGGAATGTGTAAGGCCTCTCTCCTTCTCCTTCCCTCCCTTCAGCTATTTATTTGTTTTGGAAAGTTACAAAGGCAAAGATTTCCGTCCTACTTTCATCACCAGCATCGTCAACATGGCAACCAACAAACCTCTCTCCACTTTTCCACTACTTTTGTCTTTCGCCATGTCCACCACTCAACAAATTGCAGAGACATGATTCAGAAGAGTAGAATGAATAGAAAAGTTTGTTCTCAAGCCGTCTAAGTAGTCAGATTTGTAAAGGGAAAGGGAAAGCAAAGCGCGGATGAATTTCATGCAGAAGCAAAAGTGAAAGGCCAAAGGAGGAGTAGAACATTTTACCGAGATTGTGTTGGAAATGGATTTAGATTGAAGTAGAGTCGAGGAAAGGATTGAAGGAAAAGTTTTACTTTGTGGAACACAGGCAGAGGATAAATGACCAAGTGACTGATGAATCTGATGGAAATCCATGCAAAATAAAATTGGTCATAGGATAAATTAAGGACATCGCATCACCCACACCCTTCCTTTCTCCCTTCGTGAATCCTCCTGAATCCAGGAAAAAGGTTAACAAGGCTATACTAAATCCATGCACGTTAGAGAATACATTTAAGGCTACATTTAGAAGGAATAAAGCATCCTGAGAGAGTGGTTCCTGCGTTCTCTCGTTTCGTTAGGGCAAATAGCGACTATTTCCTTGATGAGCTTCCATTATCTGGCACACCAAGACCAAGACGGCAGAAGCAAACAAGCAGAGAGAGAAAGTATGTAAAGCAAAGAGAAGTTTTTAGACTAACTTAGCTACACGAAAAGAATAGTACTACATACATACAAAGGGACGTAGATGAAATTGAGGCAAACCTTTCCCTTGCTTTACTACAAAATGTTACATTATAGTACATTACATCAAGCTACATTACATTGGAAGACGAGGGAAGAATGCATTGGTTGGCACGGAGAAAGAAAGGATAGGACTGACACAATTTGCAAAGTCTAATATGACTAGACAAAATCCAGTGTACGAGGGTAGACTACAACATTCTATCTATCCCTCACCTCTCTCCAAGTCCGCAAATTGCGACTCTTTATGGCAATTCTTTTCTATTCATTCCCTGCATAAGATTTCAGCTATACACAAACGCCCCTCCGAAAAAGTAATACGTCGTACAAAATGCATTAAAGGATGAATAGAAGAAGAGCAGAGGACAAAATCAAGGATTCCTCTCTTCTCAAAGACACAGCTTTGGAATTATGTCCAGAAGAGCAGTCTTGCATAAAGCAAGAAAAAAACGAGTAGCCATAAGAAGCCACGGTGAAAGTACAAAAAAGATTCAAGAAAAAGAGGTGGAGGCATAGTGACTTTGGGACATTTTTATGTCTATCCAAATGGATTTAAAAGTTAAAGAGACCTTCTATGGATGAGAACATTTTTATTGTTTCTGGCAAAGAAACAGGATCAATTTGGAACAATGCAAATCGATGTTTTCTCTTTATTTCTTGCACCGTTAAACTATAAATTAAACATAAAATTGACAATGTTTTAAAGCAGGTCTCATTTCACCCCTGTATTGCAAAACCTCTCCTTTTTTATTGCAAAAAAATTGAAAGGCATTGACGTTGTTGGCCCTAATCCTCCCCTTCTTCTCCCCTGTGTGTACCATACTTTGAATAATCAGAATAAAGTGCTGGGATTTACTTTATGCAACTGATAGAATCAAGTATAAAGGACGACCCAGCACCACCACAGGCCAGAAAATAATCCGAGTGAAAGAAGTCGATGGGGAGTGTGAAAGTGTAGACGAATAAATCAATTTAACAATGAAACAAGTCTCATCTGTCTCCCTCAAACTTCCAGTGGCAAACGAACACTTTTTGGCCAAGTTAACTTGTACAACATTTGACTTCTTGAAGTCAAACCCAAAAATGTCAAAAAAAAAGTCCAGAAAAGTGAGCAAAGCTGTTGGGCAAAGCAAATGAAAAGTGACACCTTCTTTTTTAGGCGATGATTTCTCTAAGCATCCACTTTTAGTTAAACACACATTCTACATCTACGAGTAATGGAATTAAGACCTTAAAACCACTTCTTGCCAGTTTGGTAAACTTAACTTGCAAACTGGGAAAAAGTTAAAAGAAATAAAATCGAATTTTTTGAGCAAAGCTTTCACCACATGAGCAGCCTTACATAAGCCTATTTTTTAAATTGCTTTCTGACATGGTTTTTTTAGCACACGCTTGTGTCTATTTGATGCTCCAGTTCTGAAAAGAAGAGTCAAATTTGTAAAGACAACTTGTTGAACTTTTTAAAGGATTGAGGACTGCTAAATGGACCTAAAGTGTTGTTGTATAACGGAAATGCAATTTAGGTTTAGGTACAAAAAGAACCACTTGAATTTTTTGGTCGTCCTTAATGTTGCTTGTATAATCAACTTTAAGTGTTGCCAGAAAACGAGATTACCTACTCCTGTCACAGTCAGTAATCTCAGCCATTTCCATCCTCCGAAACACTTAAATTTTCAAGAAATTGCTTGCTTTCGAAAGTACATTTGTATGCGATTTCAAACTACGCGAGGTGAAAGCATTGAAAGAAAAATTGGTCCTTGACACGAGTCTAAAATTCTATGACGAGGACGGAAGTTATTTTTGAATTCCAGGTGGTGTGCATGACCCCTGCTGCAAGTTGTTATATGGGTTCATTAAATGTTGTGGGACAAGACTTTGGGGTGATTAACTTTCTCTTATAAAAGTTAAACCATAACAAAACATGCAACCTTTTACATTTTGCTTGTTGCACAGTCACCAATTTGGAATTTCTTTCTTTCTGTGTAGTGCAGAATGGTGTTCAACAACTGTTTGTTTATTGCCGGTTTGGTTGCATATATGATCTGATAGGCTGTTTACACGGCACGGCTCACAACAGAAGAATGAAACGATTCATTCACTTTTCTTGTTGCAGTTCAGAGAGACGACATTTACTACAGGTACATTGCCTTCTTCGTCAGGGGGTAAGAAGAGGGAAAGTAGAGTAAGTAATGGCTTCCTCTCGTCTATTCTTCTCAGAAATTCAAAGTCAATGCATTGGAACTTATGTTTATTGCATCTCTTTTCTCCTCCCTAACATCACAGATTGAATGTAATGTTATTTCCCCAAGGATGTCGTCTAAGCACCGCACCGGGATTTTTCCAGTCTTCTCAATGCGTTAAACTACATACGACGCTACTCTGAAGCCTAACTTTCACTTTGCTTTTTGGGAGGTTCTTCTTCGTATTTGTTTAAAAGTGTATGAGGATAACAGAATGAGTTTATGCTGTAACCTTGTTGGATGGATGAATTTTGTAGGCAAACTATTGAAGACTTTGATGAGATCCAGTGCTGTGCAATATTTGCCAAAAATGTCATTGGCTTTACTTGGGATGCTATGTTTTTAGTGTTATTTGCAAGTTGAATGAGCTAAATTATCCTGAAACTCTCTGCTTCCTCTCTCATCCTTCTTAGACACAATGCAGAAAGAAAGAGAGAGAGAGACTAAAACAGGGACGACTAAATGTTGGAAGACACAATCAATGGACCGAGATTTGGCTGGGGTCATTTTCATGATTACTTCAGTAAACCATCTCCGGAACGCGGAGAAAGTAAGAGGGAACAGACCAGACCAAAGTTGTTGGAAGAGTTTCAATATTGTACGTGGCTTATCCCGTTGCCATGATGTTTTTGGTTCGCCAGTAGTGTTGAGGTTGTCTGGCCTGCATCTTTTTTCAATAAGTTCTCATTAATCTAATACCCTGCTTCACTTTTAAATGAGAATGAACTATCCTCCCGTATCAATTCAATTCAATGGACACTCTGGAGAGCGATTCATTACAACTTCTGGGTTTCAAAATGCATTTATTGCAAAACCATGGCTTGGAGTTGACTCTTTATGGTTTACACAGAGAAAGCAAAGCAGTCACGCTCTGTGGACTTTATGATGTAAACATTCCTCATTTTGTTTGACTAGTAATGAGCCCACAGGGCACATTAGCCTCCTCGCCTTGATTGTTGGATTCTACTAAATTCCTTGAATTCGAGTTCTTTTTGTCCCATCCTGCAGGGTTACCTTTTTAATGGATTGACACACAGCCACTTTCCTCAAATTAATGCAAACAGGGTCAACCTAACCTCATTCAATCTTTGCATTGTTGCTGTAATGCTTCAATTTATTATTTACAGGAAGCCTTCCTTCCAGTGTCGTCGTTAAAAATTAGGTTAATATTCCCAGCCATGATTCCTTTTTTTGAGGGCCTTGGGAGGGGTATATCTAAATTGGGATCCAAAAGTGAAAGTCGAGTGAAAGTGAAAGACCGGCCATTTCATATTATCCACACTATCGACGTAATTTAATTTAGGACGATTTAGTGATAATTTTGCTGAAAGAGGAGAAAGTGTCAAAAGGATGGGGAGCTTTGAGCTACTAAACCCGCTATTATTTAGGTTTTCTATCCCCACTTCAATTCACGCCTCAGTCAAGTCAGTTGAAAACGCCATAGGGATCAATAGGTTTGAGTGTGAAAGGGCTCTGGACTAAAGCATAAATAACTCCACTTACTAACCTCTTCAGCATGACTACCCCATTGTATTAACTAACTCTTCCTCTTCAGAACGACCAAGTGTAACACATTCTATACACGTAAACTGGAAACGACCTGTGATGAACAGTCACCACGTAATGCTCCATCCCTGATGATGATAGGAGAATTGTTCAAGGCATTAAGAGCCTCAAATCTGATTCGCAGTTTCTTCTATCCTTTTCCACTTTTGCTACCGCATAGTCAGTCAGTCAGATCAATTGAATTGGGGTCTGTGGAGGAAGTCTTGGGATTTTTTTGTATGTGCGAATTGAGTTGGTCAGGTCAGATCAGATAGGATGGAATGTGCCAGACACATTCCATAAGTCCTCATCCGTTTGAAGCCTTTTCCAAGCCAAACTCATTCAAAAAAAAGTCATGGGCGAAAAGGAATGCTATTGACACAAAAGTGTGAGAGAGGGAAGGTGTATCCTCCTGATGATAAAATCAATAGAAAAAAGTGCAATCCTTAAGGAACCATGATACAAGAGCATTCGAGTGAAATGTCCTGTCCCGATGTGATGGGCATATCATCGTCACATAGAGATTCACTTTCTTCACCCAACAACGTTGAATAAATTTTCCTCAGTTCCAGTAGTGGTGACTTGACTTGACTTACTGAGTAGCTCCCCTTTGTCACAAGAGGGTTTTACATAACGATGATCTTTTTATCCCTTTTCCACCCAGGTTGCAAATCCTCCTGGACGGGAATCCATAGCCGAGAGAACATAGAATTTTCCAAGACAACGCACAAGTATAATTTGCAAAATTGTGTTAAAGGGAAAGTGGTATCGGGAATTTTTAAGTGAACTGTCATTTTAAAACTTTTATGACTATCAATGACTGCTAAACAAACTTGTTGTTCTTCACGTTGAAAAATAAAAACGAACGATTTGAAAAGCAACGTAAAATAAAACAGTAGGTATTAAATGCTCTAGCTTGTTGTTTGTGTCTGAAATTCTACCCTGAAATTACTCCATCAGTCACAATTACATGACTTAAGCTCGGTAAATTGAGGGAATAATACCCCCTTTGTCTTATTTTCTATAGGCTTCTGTTTCTCTCCCTTTCGGAATCTGTTGAACGTACCAAAGTAATTCGGATTCTATACACATTGTTTCATTTAGATGGATTAAATTTTATCGTGACTTTTAGGAAGAATTAGGTAACCTTCATTGTCAGTCATTCACTCATGGAAGAAAGTTGGCATTCATTCATCAATTTTTTGGAGAATGTAGGTCCAGGTTTGAGGGTACCTTGCTTTCTGAATAAGTGAGAATGATAATCATTTCGAATCCACCTCAGTTATTGATCAGGGATAGTCCCATA
>JAQIWU010000478.1:0-25826 GCA_034696445.1 Isotomiella minor
ACCCTCTAAAATGCAATGGACTGAATAGAATGGCGATATCTAATAGCATTTTGCATATTGTATTAATAGTCATTCATCATCTCCCAACGCTTTACTCACTCCATTTCTATTATTTTCATGCCTTCATTTTTCCTCTGCGGCGAAAGTGAAAGTGCGGTTAATGTATAACATACGACGACGTCCAAGGCACTCAAGCATACAGTCGAGAAAGGGTTAACACCACCTTTCTTCTTTCTCTTCAGAAGGTAGTTTTCTTTTACCAATCTAAATCACTTAGTATTTGGAGAAGTGGAGATTGAGGAGGCCATAAATTTTCAATGGTACCACTTAACACATAACACACACAGACATGCATGCATGAATGCATTCAAAGCTGGACACACACACACACACACACAAACCTACGAGGACCCATAGGCAAAACTAAACTACCGCAACTGCAGACGAACTTTCTCCTCCCTACACTTCCTATAAATATATTATCACATATCATTAATCAATTTTATTGCGTCGAGTCACAACTGTGTAAGCGAAGTGCTAAATCCTATTCGACCCGTTTAAACTCTCTTCACACTTCACGGTAGAGGTGAAAGTTCAGGCCCGTCCCTTCCTATTTAAAATAAGGTGAAAGACGAAAAAAATCTCATGTAAATGGGACATACGAATGAAATGAACCTCTCAAAAATAGGTAGGATAAAAGGCAGATTGGGTACTTTATTTAGCCATAAATAAAACTAGAATGCAAAAGTAATAAAAGACAACTCATTCGTTGAAACAACGAGCCTTTTCGAAAATAAATAATGATGTACACTCCATAAAAGAGAAGCATAAAACATAATTGCTCAACTTTCTCTTTCCCACGTCTCTGAAACATGTGCCAATAAATATGGCATAGGTAACTAGGATTATGTTTCACAATCCAGAGAACTGTAAGCCATATCGTCAGTTGGAATTCAGGTATTAAAAACCTCCACACAACACTTTTCTTGTTGCAAAAAAAAGAAAGAGTATAAAAACCTTTCACACTTGACTTTCAATTCTCCAAACCCTGAGTGCAATTAAAGAAATACAGCGCTCCGTAAAGGTAATTGAAGTTGAAGTAAAGTTTTTTAGAATGGATGGAGGAGGGAATGGAACCCAACCAAACGGAATTTAGAGTGGAAGAATTTTCCATTTAATATTATTTTTATTATTGCATTCTCATTCTCAATTCTAATTTAAAATAACTTGGCTTTCTCTCCCCTCGTCCTTCCGTCCCGTCACCCCTCGCCATTCTTTCACTTCTCTCACTTTTAATTTTCAACTTTTCTAATTCTCCTCGTGGATAAAGTAGAAAGTCTCTCTCTCTCTTTCTGTGCATGAATGAATGAATGTTTGCCATGCACACATCCATAGCTGACATTGTAGCAAGAAGAAGGGAAAGTAGAAACCGAATGTTCCATCTCTTCTAAAGAAGGATTCTAAAAGAGAGAGGCACGACAATACTTACGCAACGCATAACGGGGCATAACAATGTACTTTAAGAAGGAACGTGGTTTGGTTTTCTCCCCTTTAGAAATATATTTCCATTTTTACGAGCACATTTCACATTTCTAAAGAAAGAAAGTTGGGTAGTGAGTCAGTGTAGTAAAAGTAAAGTTAATGCCGAACGAACGAGCGAGACGATGGGCGAGTGGGTCCAGAGAGTGAGAGTGAAAGTAAAAGCAAAAGTCAAGAGTCAGAGCAGCAGCAGCAGAAGCAGCAGACGGTAGGCCTATGGTCTGGTCGATGCAGTCAAGTAGAAACAAACTGCACCACCGTTTCACAATTTTCATAAGACATAATATCACACAAAATGGAAAAATATGCTTTCCAATCATAATCGCCTCGCCTCCTCTCTTACCTCCCTTCATTCTTTTCCTAAAGAGAGGATATTGCTTTTCCTTTTTACAATATAATATCCATCTATCCTCAGATGGATAGACCCTACCTGCCATCAAGGAACAAACACAGCAGAGAAATGTGCACGCCAACAACTACAATTTTTCCAACCGTGCCATAAAAAATACAACACATTTTTCAGATACCAAACCGGTATTTATATTTTAGACAAAAAAAAAGTACAAAAGGAGATAATGCATGGGAGTCATTTTGCATACAAACTTTTTCCACACGTATCAAAGTATCTATCTACATCCACTAAAAGCGACTAAAGAAAAGGAATGAACAATAGCTATACCAATTCCAATTGAGGGTTGGGGAAGTTGGATAATGAAGAGCCGTTCGCATAACAGTGAAGTAGGGACATTCAATAGACAATAGCTTGAATAGTAAATAGCTAAATACGAATATCTGTCCTATTGTAGTCTTGTGTTCAACAGCCCTTTTGAACCAAGTACGCACTTAAGTACTTTTACCATTCTTCAAAACTTTAACTCTTCCAATAATAACAAATTTCAGTAACGAGACCCATTTACGCACACATGCAACAAAAATAAAATCAAAATGGAGACGCCACTTTAACAAAAAATTAACTTGAGGCACGATACTCTTAATTATGATTGCATAAAATTGTTTCTACATACCTTTTGCATAGACGTCCCCCAGAAATCGTTGAAAAATAAGTTTTTGATGGGTGTCTGTGGTCTCAGGTCCCGATTGTCCCTAATGGCACTAACGTCGTCAAAGACAAATCCACAGTTGAGACTGTTGTAGTAGACCAGGATGACGGCTGCGACGATAACCGTCTTGTAGACCTTACTCAGGCTCATTGTCTGCAATAAAAAGAAGCAAATCTGTATTATAAATAATGAACCATCGCAATTTCCAATGCATCTTGATTTTTTTTGAGAGTGAGAATGAGGAGATAACGCAACACGAGAGAGAGAGAGAGTGAAAGTAAATGGGAAAAAGTTGGCATGGTTTCGGGCCCAGATTGAATTGGCATGACTCCTTCCGTCCGTCAGAAAAGGAGATGGAATTTAGCAACAGTGAGAGGAAGGGAGAGAGAGAGAGAAAGTGAATGTGAAAGTGCTTGAATGAAGAGCGGTGTGGTGGTGGTGGCATTCTATCCCAAGAATTCAAATGTCGATCCAATTTCCAAGATCAAAGTAGCAGACATTTGGAATGAAAATGATTGAAATGACAGAAACATGAGAAATGAATAACACCGCCCGCCCGCCTCTCTCTCTCCAAAACTCTCTCCTTCTCTCTTGTTGCGAAGGGAACCAAACACTGTTGGAAGGAAACTGTTTTGAGCCTTTCCAACTTTCACCACCATCCATCCACCACCATCACTTTCACCCTGTAGGCATATTTAAGTAGGCACATTTCTCCTCCAACTTTTTGACAGAAAGACGGACAGACAGGACATTGCTCACTATCCACTCTTTACCCTTCAAAATGATTTCATAAGTACGCAAGTATGAATAAATAAATTTGATAAATGTAGCCTTCAACGTGATGCCCTTTCACTCGTCATTTAAATTTTAAGTAAAACGAAATGAAGGTACAAACAGACAAACAGATCCACACAGCTTTTGTTTTTACTTTTGCTGCAGCAAAACAAAATGGAATAGGAGAAAGGAAGGAAGATGGATTGATGTGGTTGTGGTGAAGTTGGTTGGTGACGAGTGAACGAGTGGCTTGAGGCTTCAAGCTCTCACCAACCAAAACGAGACGCCACGGCACGATCACACATACAGACACACATGCACAAGGAAAGTACTTTTATTTATGCATTCATTCATAATTCATATACGGCATGGGTGAGTACTCAAGAATAGTAAGTGAAAGCAGAGTCCTCCTCCTTGTTTTGTGGGGATCCTCGGCCTCTCCACACACACCTCCTCACATCCTCATCTGACAGTACGTACCTACACGCGTGTCTCTTTCCTCAGAATTATCACACAATAAATAAGTAAACTACCATGGGTATATGCGCAGACATTAAATTCTTCCAAATATTTAAAATTCAATTACATAATTTCCCCAATGCAATATTCCTCACCCATCCCAAGCCCCATGCTTCAGGAAGGGGGACCAGGGAAAAGGAGAGAGAAGAGAAAGCTGGAAGTTTACAAAGTCAAAAAGAAAGGCGTAAAAAAATTCGAAAGTTGTTTAAATTCAATGCTCGTCTTTTCATTCGCACAATTTTCACTTTTGGCTGACTACACCGTCCTGTGGCAGCACTGATTACCTTCTTTTTTAAAAAGCCAAGGATAAAAAGGACACTTGACCATATCCACACGGAGCGAGGTAAAGCACCAATGGTGGTGGTGACTACTTCCAGTGCACATTTCCTCATATAACAAAGTGGAAAAAAGGGGATTGTGACTGTGATTGTGGTCACACTTCGTTACTAGAATATCAAGTACAGAAACGTAAAGCAAAACCAAACCAATGCAATGCTAACTGCTTAAAAATTTCTGAAGCAGGCAGGAAAAGAAGGGAAGAAGAAAAGGTCACGTAAACCAATCTTGTTGTCCTTTCTCTCTCACTCCATTGCATTCTCTGATTGGACAAAGTGAATTCGAATCGAAACGAGACTTATCTTTACGGAATGTCCCCCTTCTAAACTACATACAGGAATAAGAATAAGAAGAAGAAGCATTCGAGTACCATTATCGTTATTACTTCCGTGAATGAATGAGAAAACTGAACCGGGAAGGTGCAAGTAAAGTGTCATTATCAAAGATAAGTATAATCCAGCACACACTTAAATACACCTGCGTCTCCCTTCTTCTTTGGAAGTAAAAGGACAATTAAAGTACCTTCCTTGCAATTTTACTCACCGCATGTCAGATTAATTACATCCGGATATAAAATCAATTCAATAATAAAATTCCAACCTGCAATCTCCAGGAAGGAAGGGAGGGATGCATGTATATTGTCATCAATTCAATAAAATGACATACATATTTAATAGATGATTACACTTTGTAGCAAAGGTGGTTGAACTCACTCAACCAGGAAGGCAGAGAGAATACACGAGAGAGAGAGAGGAGGAAGAGGAAATATGAAATAAGAGATTAATTAATTAAACGGAAGAGAGAAAGGTGAATTTAGGACAGACTACAATAGAGATAGGGAAGGGAGATATTTTACATCTGCTTGTTCCATGGAAAGACTTTCACTTTAATCAAATAAATGAATCACTCTAATTCCAAAGTCTAGCACACCAAAACTCAAACTCTAAATCAAATTTGAAAATTAAATTAAATTAAATTACACCAAGTTGAAATGAAATCAGATACACGAAATCCTATTCCATTCCTCTTAAAGGGAGAAACAAAGGGTGGAAATCAAGTATTTAGTCAAAGTGTCGACGACAAACATTCAATTCAACGGTGATACATATTGCCTGGGGCCAATAATCTCTTTCCTCAAACGTGCCCTTTCTCCTGTTTGCTTTGAGATAAGACACGGAGAAAGGAAGGAAAGCAAACAATGGTCATTAGTCATTTACAAGTCATCGTCATACTTGTAAAATAATTAGAGCTCTAGATTTCTCTAGACATTTGTTAAAATCGATTCCTCTTGGCAGGCTTATCCAATCCATCCTACACCACCAACCTTTTTATTGCTTGTATGGTGGTGGTGGTTTCAACTGTCATTTGCAGTAAATTAGTCAAACCGCAACGGTGCATTGTTGCAACAACACCATGCTACATTTCTGGTAAGTGTGGACGGCCATTACAAACTTTTCAAATATTAGAATTCAACAAAATTGTCTATGAGCCGTTAACTGAGGAGGAAATCGTATGGACTGAGTGACTGGGATACAAAGCGGACGCCAAACAGTTTTCCTCTTGATAAGAAGAAACTTCTGAACATTCTCAAAGGCTGAATGTTAATTAAAAATTTCACCAAAGTAGCCGAAGGCACTCCTCTTTGTAAAACTGTTGAAGCAACAGTCGAGGGATGCAAATATTTAATGGGGCTCGTCAAGTCCGTATGTACCTCTGAAAAACAGATCCTTTAACATTGTGTGATCCTCGGATATTTCATTCATTCTGCCGAACATCAAAACCCACGGCAAACCGTTTTGTCAGAAACGAGTTGAAAAATCTGATAGCTCCTTCATCAAAACCAGGAATTATTTGCTATTGTAGCCTATTTACTTTTGGAAAGTAGAGCGTCTAGTCTAAAGAAGTCTTCAAGTACTTGATAAATTTAAGTAGGCATGGCTTCCCAGCCCAGCTAAGCTGTGAAACACAATTTTCTCCGCGACATAGGGCCTGTTAGAATTAGATAAGACTGCATGAATAATTGCCATCTGCATTCCCCTGACTCTGTCCGGGGGATTAGCGTTTACATACAAATCCCTCAAATCAGCACAAACACATCTTTGTAACCTAAAACAGTAGCTTGTTACGTGCAATTTGACCCAAAGCTATCTTCAAATTGTTTACTGTTTTACCAGCTTTTTACTTAAAAATATCACACATTAATTAAAAATCTAGCTTTCCGATTGAGTTATCCACGTAGTGGAGAAACTAGAAGGATAAGGTAAACAAATAAAACCAGACTTTCGTGTCAGTCAAGTCAACTAAACTTTGCAACTTTCACTCTCCCATGGTACACAATTTCCACATGCCCCTTACTAATTAATTCATCGTCGCAGGCTGTATTAATGTACCTGATTTTGAATTCTCTCTCAGAACATTAAACAAGACACTACGCAATCAAACACAGTACACAATTGAAACTGGAGGACTATTTAATCAGGTGAAGAGAGAGAGAGAGCATAAATTGAATCAAGTGCGTCAATATTACGTTTAGTTTTCAATTTAGATTCCTTTGACTTCAATAAGTATCTAGGTATCTGCATCCACTCACTTTAGATAGATATATTCGAGCACCTTTCCCCTGTCTAAATGTTAGTAATTCTACACTTCCTTAATTTCATTTCATTATATCTGCAAATAATATAGTGACGACATTTCCTAATGAATTATAATTGAGGGAAAGTAAGTAGTCCATTTTAACCCGTCTCGGCCCCCTGTTGTTTTCATTATTATCTAGATACACACAGGCGATTACTCCTGGCCAAGTTTAGATCAATAAAAGCGGGTGTCATGTTTTCGGTTCTAAAAACAAACTTTTGAAAAGAGACGTCGGATGGACGGACTGCTTTCTCCCTTTCTCAGCCTTGCGTTTGATGTGTAGACACAGGTATCCAAAGGTGACACAAATGTATAGCAATACAACTAAAATGCAAATGTAAAATCACGAGGAGAATATACCAGGACGAGGGTATTCCAATTAACAGTTGTACTTTTCATCAAAAGTGTCAACTTCCACAGGAAAAGCTACAAGGCAATAAGGTAGCAGTGATCGTCACAAGCAAGCAAAGCAGTGTTCGTAAACCGAATGTCACTTTCCCTACTTATCCATAAAAAATGCAAAAGAATATTTTTCTATGAGTGAACCCCAACACCAACATAATCCCAGCCTCGCTGTCTCAAATTTTCATTCCATTCCATTTCCCACTGTCTTCCTATTTTTTTCTCCACTTTCACTCATGCAAATTCACATCAATCAAATCACCACAGCTTCCATCGGAATGGTTATTGTTCCCTTCTTTCCTCCTTTCTTACAAGTATTTCAATAACGGTGGGATGAATGAAGAAGATGCAAGGAAAGTGAGGGACGAGGATGCATGGTAATGTGCCTCATTTCAATCACTGCAGAGCAAACCTCTCCCTCCATCCTCTCTTCTTATATTCATACAAAAAATACTCTTCCATCTCATTTTCATAGTGATCAAAACAAAGCAGGATGCATTTTTCAAACCAGACTCATCATATCCGACGTAACAAAGGCCAAGGATAGGGTAGCGTCTTGCCAATTTACTTCATTGCCTATCGGCAATCCAAAAATAATGGATGTCACCAAAGTTCATTTTCTCATCTGCTACTACATACGTACTACATCCCATATTATCACTCAGCATTACACAAATATTTTAAGAAGCCATCTGAGGAGGTAATCTTCTTGTACAAAGTCAATGTGTCACTTTAAAAATTCTTAATGTTTCAACAAAAATGCGTAAGAATACTTGCTTTTGAAGGCTTGTAGAGTTAGCCAAAACATTTTAAAGCGCTCCATGAGTGGGGGGAGAGGGAATTTTAGTATAAACCCAAACGATCTAAATAAAAGTAATGTAATAATGCATGAATGCAATCTAATAAATGGAATGGGCGTCGTAGCAAACTAATGGTAATAAGATAATAGCAATAATATCGAGTTTGTTCAGAGAGAGAGAGAGGAAGACGAAGAAGAGAGAGAGAGAGGGTAGATAGTAATCTATGTGAAATTGGAATTTGCCACTGCACTGCTCTCTCTCTCACTACTGCCATGCAGGAAAAGTCACAAGACCCGGACGGAAATTGCCTTAAAATACGACAGGGGTATGGGTGCATGTGTGTGAGACTCTCTAAAAGTGAAACTAATACGATGCAAATCGAATCTGGCATAGGCAGAGAGAGAGCGTAGGAGAATTAGAATATTTTCATACCTATTCCAAGTTGCTTCACAGTAGAGAGAAAACGATACAAATAAATTGGTGCTAAAGGGTTAGAGATCAATCTGCATTTTATTTTCAACTTATTTCAATTCAATTCTAGCCTTAAGTTTAGTCTAGTTTTGTTTCCGAACAACTTACTTCCAACTTCACTTCCAACCTCCCCCTTCACTCAGTCGCGTGTGGAGATGGAGAAATAAGAGATGTAAAGATAGACGGGGAAAAGTCGCGTTCTTTTCGCCTTTTTTATTATTAAAAAGTGGATGTGTAGGAGTTGTGCACCACACACATTTGACTCCTACATTTTCTATTCCTTCTTTGGTTGGGCTGATGTAAATAAAGCCAATGCTTTTTCTTCCCTCAATAAGTAAAGAGTAAAATCTCCATTGAACCAATTGTTGTGACACTCAATTTGAATCTGACGTGAGGCTTTTAATAATTGTATCATTTCTCTTGGTCCGCTTTACCAAAGTAGGGACAAATAGATTCATTTAACTTGGGTCGTTGCGAGAAACTGCTTAATATATTCAACTCCAATACCTCACCAAAGAGAAACTCGAAATCCAAAGTTTGTCAACTTTTGTAGTTTTATAGTTTTCCATCCTGTCAGAATAAATAGGCATTGGGGCAAAGTTTGCTTAAAATCACAAAAATTTGCCACACTTCCTTCAGTAACAGAAATCGGACGGGACAATGTACTGCCTACGTCTTTGTCTCATTCCCACGTGCAACAAAAATTACAGTCAGCAGTACTCAATATCCACTCATTGCATATGGACCAACATTTTATAAAAGTGTCAGTGCCATGTCAATCATTCACATAACAACGAGAGTAAAGAAACGAAATACAGCTTTCTTCATCAAAAATCTTTCTCCTCACATTCGAATTATCATTCGCATTTCTTTCCTTCTTCGTCATATAATAACCAGTTTCAAGCTACTAGATTCCAGCTCAAGAAAGTAAAGTAAAATCATTGAGACGCACTTCGTTAGTGCAGTTTCTTTCTACAACCTTTTCCATAGGTACTTGATGGAAAAACAGGAGCAAAAAACTTCCACCTCAAAATTTATATTATTACATGACGCTACTTCAAATTCAAGTGTCTGCCAAGGAATTAGAAGGATTTGTCAGATTAAAAAAATATTAAGTGTATAAAATATGCCAAACTAAACTAAACCTACTACTCTCTCACACCTCCTTGAGAGTCAACTCAAGTTGTCGTGTCATTGTTATTTTATAAAAGTTGCTTGCCATCCTTTCCTGCTGTCTGCCTTGTACAAAAAATATCTAATTTGCTTTGTAAATAGTCCAGAGTGTCCCTGTCTTTTCCTTCTCGGGGCACTGTGAACACTGAATAACCCCACTTTTTAGCAGATGCAGGCCAGTGGACAATCCAGCCATCTTTCGAGTATTCTCAACTAAAGTCTACAATAATGTCAACTGAAGATTAAAGAATGGTGTCTTCCTCGACAGAAAAATCAATCAAACAAACATAAAACGCAACGAAGAAAGTTAGAATGATGTTGATGATGCATAAAGTGAAGTTACTCTTATTATTCACGATACGATGATAAGTTTTGTTATAAAAAAAGTGGGGTAGATGTGAAAACATTAAGTAAGCAAAAAGAGGGAAAGGAAGGGTCTTGGTCTTGGATTTGAAATCGGACCCCTTGCTGATCCACCAACAATCAGCGGGGGGCTCAAAAAAGTGTATACGAGTACTCACTGTTTGTATCATTCTTACTTAACTCATCCCACACACAACCCACTTCGTATCTCTCAATTTATTCTTGCCTAACTTTTTATTATTATCAAACCGGGGATATCTCACCTTACAACGTTCGAATCTCGGGAGCGGATACCGACATCCGTCCGGGTTATTTACACGTGACTTTCACCCGGAGGAGGACAAAAAATGAAAGTTTGAATATTCTGGAGAAAAATAAATCCCCCTAGATTCTCCAATTTTTAAAAGTAGAGGGGGATTGTCTATGATTATTACCACTAAATCCCTCATCAGCCATTAATTCTCACTGTAACATTTATTATTTTCCAAACCTTTGTTCTTTCAGCCACCTAATACTTCCAATTCCATAAAGATTTCGTAGAGATGTCCCTCAAGCTTCACACTTTTTCACATGTAAAACTATAACCGTCTATCTAAGATCACTTGGTTTCACAGTCTTGAAAAGCAGGACAATGACATTAAATACTTAATTAAATATTTGATGACGAGATCACACAAGTATGTAGATACCATCACAAAAATTTAAGTAAGTGCTACATATCACGGATTCAATTGAAGACTAAAAAGGGATGAGTGCAGATGAGGAGGAAGAATGAAAAACCTCCTCACTTTACTTTACTTGGTGGTGGAACTATTATGCATTTTGTATTACGAAGCAAAAAGAGAAAGAAAGAGTTGAGAGTCGAGGAGAGAGGAGAGGTGATGGAATTGAGAGAAAAATCATCCTCTTTCTATCATACTCCTTGCTAGAATAAGAAGAAACCTCCTGCTGACACCAACCTGTTCCATCATCCTTTCTTTTTTTGGATACGCCGTCTAACGCAATCTAATCTATCCAGGTGCACACACAATATTTGATAATGGTGAGCAACACAATGGAATAGCATTCCAGTCGCTTTACTTAACTCGAATCATATCACGTCACCATTTTGCTGTATTTATGCACCTCTTTTTTCTTCCATCCTCCGAATCCTCATTTCATCATCTTCACATGGTAGTGCACTCAACTATATTACTTGTCACGTCTGAATCAAAATCCGTGTATTTGTACTACTACACAACCAAGAAACTTCCTCGGGGAACCGAATCCGGGAAGTTAAAGCAAAGCACAATCCGAAAATGGTAAAAATGCAGAATGTGTGCATATAATTGTGTAGATATGCCTCCTTTTGAAGGATTCATTCGGTTATTGCCATTAATTGTTGCATGACTTGTGTGGCATCAGACTACAAGATTCTCCGACAGTATTTATTTTTCGTATGCGTACTTAAATAAATATCCTGAAGCGACAAAAGCAATTGTTGTGATTGCACGCAACTCTTTTCTCCCTCCACTTTCCTTGTGACTCGTGACTGCACATCCCATTAAGCTCCTTTCTTATCATGTCCATGTTATTAGATGAATGAATGCCAAGGGCGTTTCCTCAACTTTCTCCACCTGACCAGAATCATGAATTAAGATGAATGAGCAGAGCATCATACATTTGGATGGAGTACGCTGCATCATGCGTGCGTCTTCTTATACTTGTTTCTATAAGACGTGACTTACACATCATCACATTTCGTCACTGCCTTTTCTTTCACCAGAGGAGTGAGAGAGAGAAAGATGAGAGAGAATGCAGACCTGAATTGCCTCTTATATTGACGGTAAAAGACTAGACTGACTTCGATGAAAAATGTATACCTACTTACATATTTTTTACATTGCTTTCACCACCATCACTATACTGGCAACAAAAGCGAGATCAGGTGAGACACAAAAAGGAGGATATAAAATATGACGATGCATTTTTCTTTGTAGTTTGGATTAACCCAACCTCCTTCTCGCTTTGATGATGCACTCAAACAAAAACCCGCAGACTTTGAGGAGATGAGAGGAACAAGGAAAATGCAGGATTTGAGTCTGCGTACTTTCTAGCTTTCTCTGGATTTTTGAATGCGTTTTATCCATGTCTCATCTTTCCTTATTCCTCGTAATAATTTGTAAATTATTGTGTATTTAATCGTATACCTTCTTTACATGGAATACATTGTATGAAAAGGTATTTTTTTAACTTTTAAATTTTAGACTTTTGCCAGAGGGATATTTCTTCTTTTACAGCTCTGGAGAGTGTTGTATAACCAAAAAATATACGACGTGTTTGATACATGTCATTAGAGAGGGGTACACAAAGAAGAAGAAAGATGGATGAAATATGAGTCGTTTTATGGTTGTACTTAACTTTTTACAACCTTGCTGACAATGCCCTTACTCTGAGAACACACACACATACACACACAAAAGTGAAAGCAAAGTAAAAGAAGAAACACGAAAAACAAGGAAACATAGTCAAAGAACAACGTTTGCCCGTTGCTGTGGAGTCGCTTATTATTACTTACTTTCACTGTGAAACATGCTTTCTCCATTTCACAAATTTTATTTCATTATCTCCAACTTTACTTTAATGAATGAATGGAGAGAGAGAAGGGAAAGGAGAGAGGGTTTAAATTATGTCACACTGCATTATTAGTTGAAGAAAGAAAAAGGTACAAGCCCCAAATAATATTATCTTTAAAGCCCACAACGTAACTTTCACCCTGCGGCAGAAAGAGGCAGGACGGGAGATAGAAAGACCATGAATAGAAAGCAGAACTATCTCTCTCTCCTTTCTTTATTCATTTATAAATAATAATGCCCCGGTCACAAGAAATGAAATGAATTTGCATTTGAATGCATTCAATAGGACCCACTCAACCACAACATTGTGCACTGCACTTTCTCCAATCTCTGGACCCGGCTCTTTTGATTGTTGTATGCAGAGTCCCACGGAGGGGAACAACAAGGGCATTCATCACTTGGGTTTGGAGGGAACGAACAGGCAAGACTGAGAGCCAATTCAAATAAATTGCCAAGTCAGTCATGTGATTGATTTATGATAATTCCCAACTGAAAATGAGGACAGGAGAAAGTCAAAGATCACAAAAACCAGATTCATTGTTAGTGATTTATCCTTTCCTTCCACACAGACCCATCTTTCCAACTCTCCCTTTATACGTTTTCGCTATCATGGTGGGGTCACCACCACTCACCAACTCCTCCAACCAGAGAATATGACATACTTTCAAAATATGGCATGCAGTCACACACTTCGGTACTTCGAGTGGGAATTGAGTTAATGAATCGAACGGAAATAGGTAGAAGAGAATTAAGCGTCATGTCACTCCACTCTGATTCATTATTAATCCTCTTAATTCCTTTTCATTTCACCCTTGAGTCACAATAACCATCTCTAAATCCTGAACCTACATTTACTTATTTTACTCACAAAAAAATACGGTTGTACATAGAAGAATCAACTCATCCCACTTTGTTATTATAAACCAAGACACAGAGCAAAAGAAAATAGAAAAAAGGTTGAAAACAATGTTTATTAAAAAGATTGCTAGAGAAGAACAGGGAAAACCGAAGAGGTGAATACTAAATGTTTACCTTCCTTGCTCTCTCTCGCTTTCTCCATTTTCTCCCCTGGTTTCCTTCTCTTTCGGCGTGGGAAAGAGCGTGTTTAACTACTGCATTATTGATCACCCTCCGTCCCATTCATTCATTCATTCATACTACATCCCACATTACCAATTCACCACTACCACACTACCACTGCACCACTACTGGTGAAATTCAAAGTGTATGCATTCAGCTTGTACACAGTGGAGAAAGTAAATGGGAGATAGAGGCCAGAACCCAAGTTCGCCAGGAGAAAGAAAAGCAAACGTTCCCTCAAATGTAAAGCACCCAAGAAACAACCAAGAATGGATAAAATATAGGGATAGAGAATAGAGTTTTCTCCTTTCTCTCTTCAACTCTTCCCCACCACCGTGTCCATTCCACAAAGTGTTAAAAAAAAGTGAAGGTGTGCAGGCAGCGATTTAGTTATTTGCTTTATAAAAACATCTTCTTCACACGAGCTTGTGAATGAGTGAAACCTGTTATACGTTCATTCACTCACTCTCACTCCTTTCACTCTCGCCCTTTTTTTTCCTTCGCACACAATAATCTTATCACAAGACCACGTTTCCCATCAAATAGATCCCTTTCCATCTAACATGTTACTATTCCTTTGCCATTCCAACTAGTCTTTTAATGAATGTTTTGGAAAAGGCGAGAGTTTTAACTAATTTCCATTTTTTATATATAAAAAATGTGACAGAAGGTAATGTGATGTGATGTAATGCAGTATGATGCTTGCCTTATTTTTTTAATGTCAAGGATGAAGACAAAGTGACACTGACACTAACTGGCAAGTGTCTCCTTTCTCCACTTTTCTGCCTCATTACACACTTTCAACTACTTTTCACCACCACCCAAGACAGGGTAGGTATAGGTAAACGCTTAATCGCATTACTGTTCCTCTTTTTCATCGGAGGCTTACAATAGTTGAGTTACTCAATCACATCATTTACTTCTTCAGCTAACTTACGTTCACTATACTCACTGTGTCACGTCCTCATTCCCATTCCCACACATCCCACATAGATAGTTCATTATTAATGGGGTAGTGGGTTCAGCAACTTTACTTATTGTTAACTGTTGTAAGTGTCATTATCATGGTTCACTAATCCAGCCCAGCTAGAAAAGCAAAATCCTTTGATACCAAAGAGAAGAAAGTAACCAATGTAAAAAGAGCCCTGTCCAAATTTAGCTACTTGACACATTTCTACACACCTTCAAAGTAAATAAACATCTACCTTCTACAAAAAGTGGAAGTGTGTGACGGGAAATCAAAATGAGCCATGGTCTATATAAAGTAAAAGTTGTGGTAGGGCTGTTCTATAGACTTGTGTACTTTTAGTTTCTGTACAACGAATTGCTAAGTTTCCTTCAAGCTAAATGAGAACCTTCATCATGAAATCTACTCCTAGGCTAAATCCGTTGAATGTGGAATGGTGAAATAATTCGTAAACCAAGCGTCAAGCAAGGTTACTTTACTTTACTCCGCCCAATCTATGCAGATGTTAACATGAAGATTCGAACATGACGAAGAGTTTGTGTGTGAGGGAGGGAGTGAGGGGAGAAAACAAAAAGAGGTAAGAAATAATACAGAGTGGAGAAAGTTGAGAGCATACACGAATCAAAGTTCGACTTTCTCTCGTCGGACCTCTTTTGATCATCATCGTTCGTTGTACGTATGTAGCCAAGTTGGAGTAACGGAAGGAAGAGAAAGTATCTAAAATAAGTATAGAATGCTGCTTCTGATCAATAAGTTCCTTAAGTTCACTTCTTTATCCTCATCCAATACAAATTTTTAAAAGGCCAAATGCTTAAGTAAGCTAAGCTGCTTTCCCCTTTTTTCGAGAAAGTTCATTCCTATGCCTTTACGTAACCAACCAAATACCATAGTAATAATGTAACATTGTGTATTATTAACTCCACACTTTCTTTCATCTCATCTCGTAACAAATCAGTCATCCACCGACCGCAGTTTTTGTTCTTCTTTCCTCACCACCATCAGCATCAACCGAGTCAAATAAATATAGACCCCAATGCAAAGCTAGCTCAGCCTACTTCACTTTCCTTTGAAAGATGAGAGCAGTAAAGAGGAAAACGTTGGCCTAAGATTGGTTTCGGTTGTAAGTGATCGGCACAATCTTTGAGGTTTTGTTCCCTTCGCATGCAGCCTCATTCAGGCAACGTGAAGGAGAAAGGAAAGGAAAAGCCTCAAAGTTTACAGAGAGAAATCGAGAGTCGAACTGCCTGCCGTACTTTACTTGACTCGTCCCGGGTATTCCGTACACTTTCACTCTGACTTCCCCACAGAGTCTTAAACAATTGTGATGTATGTGCAAATATGGGAGACAGAAAGTATGGGAGAAAGTAAAGCTGCGTCTGCAAGGAAGTCACTGCTGTGAAAGAAATGCTTTGGGTGCCTACTTTTTATCAATAGGTATTATACAGCTCTGTAAAACTGAACCTGAACCGCTGTTTTCTCCTATAAGAAAGAAATTTCTGTGTTGAACTGTTCTACAATCTCTAGTGATGGACTAACCTTCTCAATAACTAAATGACTCCAAAGATTTTAAACGAATACAATCTTGACCTTATAATCAAAATTGCACAAATACATTTGCATTGCACAAGATATGGAGATAACGTGGATCCTTATCGCATGACCTTTAGTCTGTAAGGCAACTTTCTTTATTTACTCCGTAGGATGTGATATGATATGAAATGATGATATCCTACTTTCCCTGTAGGATAAGGAAGGGCCCACATCCCGGACAGCTTTGGGTTGTTTCACCACGACCAGTTCTACCCCATCTAAGTCGGGTCAACAAGCTGTGGATGTATGAATTCTCACATTGCTTAAATATTAAGTAAGCGTTCAGGAGAAGAGAAAAGAAAGGCAAGTTTTGTGGGGGGTGCAGGCAGCAACAGTGATGGTTCATACCACGTCGTCGTCGTTCTTTCATTTTGGCTTCCAGATAGATACTTTTGTTTTACGTTGGCTATATTCTCCTCCTCTGCTTCCTGCCATGATAAGTACGCAAATATTTTCTCTCCTTACAAGACTCTACAGCAACAGTGGGAACTCATCCAGGAGGTTCGGCTATAGCGAGTCATCCCGCCAAGTAGCCATTATGTTTACAACTGGTAATAACTAACGACCCCAGCTGTTCTCTTTGTCTTGTCTACTTTCGTTGTAGCTTTTCTCCAAAGCATTCCTCTCCACCTCTCACTCCATTCTCTGGTTTCTCCTCAATTATTCATTGGGCAGAATACTTACGTACGAAGTACCTATCTACGTATGCGAGGGGGATAAAGCGAGGAAGTGCAATTTCTTTGGCACATTAACAAGACCAAAAGTTTTGAGATATATGGAAAATGAAAGGGTATGTGAAAGGTACAAAAATTGATGGTGAACAAAGAGTGTGATTACTTAAGCATGCCTATAAACAGAGCCCAGGGAAAGTAGGAAGACGGTAGGTAGCACGTGGTTGTCGTCCCTGGAGAAAATGAGACAGTGCAACAAGCCCTGCATATCATTACCCAGATAAAGTAGAACAATTATGTCAACAAAATGTTGACACAGCATCCATAAAATTCATAACTCAGTTGGAGACTTGGCTAGGAAGATCCCCAGCAGACAGACAAATGTTTGTAATTAAACGTAAAACCAAAGTGAGACTTGTGTGTACTCGCATAAATCAAAATCAATATTTAGACAACTCCACAGCAGAGAAGCAGCAGCAGCACCACCTTCAGATGTACGACTTCAGATTGGGAAATATTTGGATACTGTGAAAAGAAGCAAGGGAAACAGGATGGATCGTGGATTATTATGCATTGTCAAATCAGAATCAGAATCAGGCTCCTTCTGATGATTTTGATGCGATGTGATAACATTTACAAAATTCATGCTTAATTACAACTTTTCAGTTTAATTAGTTTAGTGAAAGTTTTACTTCGCTTTACTTCGTTGAGGTTCCTCGCTGAACAACTGGTAGAGAGCAGCCTCCTCGTTTTCAGTACACGCCGAAAATGTATATAAATACAGACAAACCTGCATTCTTGCCGTAGGAGGAAAGGAAACGAGAGACAGCGAGAGATGAAAAACTAAAGATGCACAGCATGGCAACAGCAGAGCCATAGTTCCTCATTTCGCAAAGAGAAAGTAAAAGTGCTTAGAATGATATAAACTGCAGTAAACCGGTAAACCGGATGTATCAAAGTGAGGTCAGCTAAACCTGGAAACATAGTGATTATAAGCCAAGCCAAAAGTACGTCATCTGGACGTGCACCCTTCAAATACGACTGACCACAGACGCACATGCATGAATTCCTGTTTCCAGAGGGAAGGAGTCACTACTTTAAACGATTGTGTGTACCCACATCTCTGTTTACAGTCAACCTTTTCACCCTTGAGATTGGAACATTGTCGTGCAGACAGACCGAGGGGTCGTTACAATAAGTACCTTTGCACTACTTATTAAGCAAGCACACACAATGTACAACAGTGGAAATAAACGAACGGACGATGGATAGAGAGATAGTGATGGATAATTAAACAGAAAGAGGAGAAAGTGAGAGACATAAGCTTGTCAGGAGGCAAACTGCAAGTGTGTTTTGTAACGAAAAACTAAATTTCAAACTTTCGTTCTGTCATACTTTCTCCAACAACTAAGCTCGCACAACTTGAATAAACAAAAAGAGGGTAGAGAGACTCCCTCAGAGAGAATGGATTCTCCGGCTCATAAAATTAAAGAAGGAAAGAGACCAGAATGCGAAATGCAACGGTAAAAAAGATTACGAAACAAGATTAGATTAATGTCAGAAGTGTCATTCATGCTGAACATTTCGTATTTATGTAGGAGTTCCTCCATACTTTCTCCTGTGGATGGAATAAGGTATGTTAGCATGAAATAAAATAAAGTATAAGTACTTACGTCAAATTAATTCCTAGCTATAAAAAAAACTTTGACTTGCACAGCTCATTTCGAATGATTCACTACAAAATGCCTACTACGTGTAGCATGGTTGGTGGGAGCAAATGAAAGAAAAAAATTAATAAAAAGTTTTAATTTTTTCAAAAGTTGAGAGAGAGAGAGAGAGAGAGAATGTAAACATTTGCTGTGACTTCAGCAGACCACACCTAAATATCTTTAGAGAGAGAGAGAGAGTAAACAGCAAGGGAAAGTAAACTTATGACTGGAGAAAGGGGACCAACTTAACTAAGCTTAACTTATCTTGTCTGGAGAAAGGAGAAAAACTTGCTCAGCCCAGTAGGAGAAAGCGGCAGTGAGGATGACAAAATAGTTTTGGGTCAATTCATTGCAAAAATTTTGGCTCTAATCTAAGTTGAAATAACTCAAGAGATTGAAAACACGCCAAAATCTTTCTTTTCCTCTCTCCAGAAGGAGAAGACTTCTCGTGTGTAAACCTACATCTTGCTGAGGGAAACCTGCGTTGACAATACCAAGCCCATTACTAGGTATCCTCACATTCCACACATACCATTAATACAAAGTCCTATAGATGCGCAAAAGGATATTCTCGCTATGGCAGCTTGTACCAATTTAACCCATTACATTATAGTTCCAATATTTTGCTCAATTAATCAGTTTCATTCCTAACTATCCACCTTTAGCAATTCAACCGAAAGAAATCCAGGCATGGCATAGGCAATTGCAGTCTGTGTTAGGAACAAAATTCAAGAAACTCATGTCCCCGTTAAGATAGTAAACGTCAGGTCTTGTTAACTCGAGCATTATCAAATCAGTTAGCATTTAAGTCCTATGAGTCTTACTCATTTTGACTTGGAGCAACAAGAAGGTAAGTAGAGAAAGAAAGGGGACCAAATATGCAAAGAAAAGAAGAAAACGAGGGAGAGGAAGTCAAGAACTTAGGTATTCGGAGAGACGAGGAAAGAAGAAAAGAGAGGGAGAAAAGATAATAACAAAAGTAATTAAAAATTCATTAGGCAATGTTCCGTCCACTTCTCTGTCACTAACTGCTCCACTCCCTCCAATTAATACCTTAACTTTCGCAATTGGAAATACGCCTTTTAAATAGTGTGTCTAATGCTCAAATGTCATTTCACGCACTCTCACACCTTCCCTCTTTCTTGTTTATTTCTACTATAGCTTTACAACCTCCAGGCACGACACGAATGTCCACCTTCCTCCAGGATGTTTAAAAAACAAGATTTTGTCTTGCCCTTTAACTTCCTGTCTCTCTTCCCCACCCGTGCTCAAAGCTCAATCAAATAAAGTCGACGGTTTTGAATAGAAGACAATTCCATGCTTTTCCAAAAAAAAGAAAAAGAAAATAAGATGCAAGAAACAAGTTGCCATTGATTGGGTGAAAGTATAAGCCACCTTTATTCGCACATCCGTCGTTTCCCTCATTTTTCCAAGACACTGGAATGAAGTAACCTAAAATACAAAATAAATTTGAACTTCCATCTTCTTTATCTTACAAGTGGATGTAAGGGAGAACAGAAGTAGAATAAATAGAATAGAGAGAAAGAGGGAAAGTCAAAGCAAGAAGCTTTCACTATTTTTTGTGTTCTTCAAATCTTTTTCTTTGGTAGAAAATAAATTGTATCGAATAAGTGACTTGCCTTACTTCGCTCCATCGCTTCGCCTTTTCTTTTCTTATCCACTCACACACACTCACACTCAACTCACTTACTTAGATATGCTTACTTAGTAAAAAGTAAGTAAGTACGTCCTACTTTCAGTCACTCACTCTGGAAGGAAAAAAAGAACTGAGAAAGAACATCAACAACAACAACAAAATATACAAGCCAAAGATATACTTATTTTTACACGCTTTAACTAAGACTGGAGTCGGCTAGAAGAGAAGACAAACATGAGAAGGAAGAAGAAGAAGAAGAAGAAGAGATCGAATCGAAGTAAGAAAGAAAGCAACCGATACATACATCCGCCATAGACAGATAAGTGTACTCAAGAGGACATGGACGGAAGAGTTTGTGTTTTTTATAAGGTAGCATAAGAAACAGTGGCTACACGTTATTGTTCGGTTCAAGACTTGTGTATCTATGCATCTCTACATGCAAGGCAAGGCAAAGCAGCAGGAAGTGAAAGTCACGGCATTAAACCAAGACGAAGAAAGTAAAATAGGCAGCAAAAAATCAGATCCATCCAGTCCAATCCGTTGCCTTTGCATTCATTCCTTTAGCTACAGAAACACGCGAACTTATCCCCCTTGATTGTAGAAATTTCTAGAAATATTGCTAAAAGCCTGAAAATATAAGCTGATTTTCATACATGCTCAACTAGACAAGTGACTTTAGAAAATTGCACGCCAAAAATAAAGTATAATCTCAATGTGGAAGAATAATTGCACAACAACGTAACATACTAGTGTTTGGTAAGTATGTACAGAGGGGAGGATAAAACCGTCCAACCATTTTTGTTTATAACGTATGTACGGGAAAGTCAAAAGGGTCCAGCCGTGTTCGTTCGTTATGCACAGCGCATACTGAGCTGGATTTGCAGTTTGAGGGAAAGAGAGTATCGATACAGCCATCAAGTAGCAAATCAAATCCTAGTGGGCATAATATTTATAGAAACGACGTTGAGAATAGAGTTCTTTTATTCCTTTTCTTTTTTCGGCAACTTCCTACCCCGTACACACATCATGAAAACTGCTGGACAGCATTTTATGGCCATCACTTTGTTTCTCTCTTGGTTTTTGTGTGCATTATGTAAGACCCATTTATTTGCAAGAAATGGAAATGTCAAATGCTCCAGAAAGAAGGAGAGACCCAACCCATGGACTACAACAAAGCACAACACTGAAAGAACCACAATTATTAGAGCTACAAAGTACACTCAACCTTTAGGCATGTGGATTTTGAAGTGGAGAAACCTGAGAAAGGATGAACTATATTGAATCCAATGCTATGCTGGAGCTACATATCTTTTGCTTCACTCACAGGCATACCTACTTCCCCACTGATTTTTTTTCTCTTGGTCTTAAATGAGGTGAAGAACACAGTCAACTAGAAATCCAAAGAGTCGCCTATCGTGGAGTGGAACCAAAGGTTATTATCGACCACAATGATATACTTTCTCAAGTGATAAAGTCCAAACACATGCTAGAGGAAAAAGTCCTGTTCTTGAAGCAGTTTATTAATTTACTTTCACCCACTTTCCTCTGCTGATGCAACTTAATTTATCCCAGGTTCTTACGAGAAATGAACAAGTGCCGGGCTACCCACTACTTTCCATCCTTAACACAATTTAAATTCTGATGGTGAAAGCAGAGCAGGCAGGAGGAAAGAATCGACAAGAAAGAAAAGAATCATATATACTTTCCCTTAGAAACGCACTTTACTTTAATAGCAAAGGGAAAATAAAATAAAGAGATATTAAATAGATACCTCAATCCAATATACTTAAGTAATTATCCGTTTCACATCTTTCCTTCCCTTCCAGCCAAGGCGTGCAGCGCAGCCACGACGGGTCTACATTTATTTTGTACTGAAGTAAATACGTGGAACGTGAAACGGTTGGTCAAGTATCTGAGTTAAGTAAGTGAAAGATAACTGAGTAAGCTCGTTCCACTAAAATTAAGTGTGTTAAAACCCAGCAGAAGTAGAAGGAAGGCTTTCTCTCTCTCCTTCCAGACAGTCCACCAACATAACAGTTGAACAATTTTCACAAATCTTTTCTTGATCTTTTAGATCTTAAGAAGAAACAATAAACACAATTTAACCATAAGCCTCTTCCACTCTTCCTCCCTACTTATCTGTATAACAGCATTTCCTCTTCACAACAAAACTAACTAATCGTAAGTATAAGCAACTTTCTCTCTCATTTCCTTTTCCAACCGGTTTATTTGATTGTCCCTCCTTCCTTCCTCAGCCATAGATAGTCTAGTCAGCCAAACAACGCCATTCAATTTACAATTTTCTCTTTAAAATCTCTAGCCTGCACATTCATTTAGATGTATTCTTTTTATTCTTATATTCATGAATTTATATCCGGCCACGACATTCCAGCAATGTAAGTAAGGATGAAACAAAATAGAAAGGAAAAACCACATTGATTCTGCGACGAAAAGGACAAAATGCCAGCTGTGAAAATAAAAATAACTCCCGTTTTTTTTGTATCTGCATCCATTCTTCCGGACCGGAGTGCACTACCGTCACTCGTGTCTTGTCAGAAATACGGAAGGAGATTTCGATATCGTGGGGGAAGTTGTATCTTTCTTTCTTGTGAAATCACTGATGTGCAGAACTGAATGCTATTGTTGCTACACGGTAGCAATGTTCTGGCTTCCCCACATGTCTTAAAAACTGTGAAGGAAAAGATGAAATCCTTATCCTTGTTGGATGCATTATGAAGTAAGGTTGGATGAATGGCCTCGTTGGAAATACACTATAAAGTTACGTGTCGAGTGTCCAGTTGCCCCATGAGACTAGAAGGAAAAATGCATGCACCAATCGCCATCATTAATCAATCTTTAGTAATGTGTTTCAACTATTTTCCTGAAAATCTGAAACAAGCATAAAGCAGGACATTAAACTTCTGCTGGTTTACTTGAATGTGTGCACAGAAAGGGTCTTCATTTCTTCCACGATTTTAAATGTTCTTCCACATTCTTAGTCTTCGTGACGACAGGCGAATCTTTTCGTCACAAACCCACACACGCAAACAATAGATACGTGTATATCCATCTCTAGCCTATCTTGACTCGTCTGACTTATTTATTGGAGTGAACCATGCCATAATGAAGTTGTCAATATGACAAAAGACTCGTTCGTCTCGGATATAATGGTAAAGAAAAAGCAAGTCAACTTTGTGAACAAGTTTGTCCTACTTAGATACTTTCCTTTCTTCACATTGCCACGTCATGCCAGGCCACACCACATGAAAAAGAAAAAAAAGAGGAAACAAATAATGACGGCTCAACGTTTACCGCCATGTCTTTTACACACTTCCCCTACTTCACTTCACTTTCACCAGCCTCCGACAGGAGTAAAGAAATGACTGAGGAATGGCAGCGCAAAAAAAAATGTCATAAAAATTAGCGCGGATTAGTAAAACATAAATAAAGTGTGCAATAGGAAGCATTGAATAGGAAAAGTACACGCACGACCAACAACACTTTTTTACGACCAACTTTCTCTCAACTTATTATTAACTGCCCCAGAGTAACGGACTCTCCTGTCTACGAATGGATGTGATGCGTGTCATCATCATCATCATCATCCTCGTCCTTCTGTGTCCTGAGTGACCTGGCTGCATAAATATAAATGCCATGCCTTTCCATTCTGTCGTGACATCTCATTTATGGACAGATATATGGATGTAATAAATTGAGGTGGGTAAAAAAAGGATGGACAGGAGAAAGTGAAAGAGTGTGCAGGCCTCGATGATTTTTTAACAAAAGCCTTTACTCCTCCACAATAATAAAATAAAATACAATATGGCACACGTATGTGAGTGACACCGTCCCTGGCACCCGAGAGAACGCTCTCTCTGCCACTCCTCTGTTGTCTTTATTACTTTCACCACCACCACCACCGTCAAGTTGTGTAGAGACCAGAGAATGCAATGCTGCTGATTGCACTGACTGCACTTCATAAGCTGTGGCTTCTGAACCTCTTCTTTTCCACTTGTTTTTGTTTGTTTCCTCTGGCTTATTTTTTATTTACGTGCCTGGCCGTCTTCACTTTCTAAATGGTGCCGAGTGCGACCCTTTATATCAAGCAGAACCAACCAAGCTGAGTTGAAGCCATTCCACCTGTCTTATCCTTTATTTATTTTATGATTGCCTGCACTGCATACATTACATCAAATTGCACCTGAATTTACACTGATTTTTGTCCTTATTCCAAACCACTTTTTCATGCAAATAAACCTGCACGTATGCTCCTTTCGTGAATAAAGGATGTTCATTAGCTATTCTATTTAGGTACATCTTTGGGGTATTGAGATACGTGCCAATCGTTTTTGCTTACACTAGATAAAAATCCAAGTGCTTACCTTTGATGACGCGAATAGGTCTGTACTCAAAATTTAGAAAGCGTGAAGAACCGCACCATCACCGGCGAATAGAATGAGAGAGGAGAGGAAAGACAAGACTTTGCTTGGTTTGTTCCTTGCTTCTTGTTCTTATCAAGGTAAGAGGTAGATTGACTTAACTAACGAAACAAGGGGATAAAGAGTTCTTTCTCGGCCCCTCTTTCCAAGTCAGTACGAGTTCAGAAATAAATTGGATTACCAAACAAGAGTGAGACAATTGTCACAAAAATCCCTTCATGTCTTTGTCCATGTTTGGGGAAGAAAGAGACTAAGCTACTTAGTTCCATGAAACTAATATTTGTTAACTTTTACTTCGTCGATTATTATTGTACTCTACACACACACACACTCTCTCTCTCTCTTTCAAGACTTTTGGGTAGAAAGGGATATAGGATCAATTTGGCTATAAAGGTCTTACTTTCCTGAACGCTAACTTTCACCACAAAAATCCTTTCTTCTGGCCGTAGTTGTAGTTAGTTAAAGAAGTAAGTTGTGTGGTTGACCTTCCGGGATTTACAGTAACTATTTGCTCTTCTTTTTCACTCCTCTGCTCGTGGTTGAGTCACATGACTTTACTTCTTAACTAAAGTGAAAGTCCTTAACAAGGAAAAGTATTGCGTAGGAGGGTAGTTTCTTCACGCCTCAGGTTTATTCCTTCCCATGCAACCTTTCTCCAAGTTTGGGGTAGTATGATACACCTTACTTTGTGTCTATTGCAAATTGTGTCCCTATTGTTGACCAAAAAATGTTGTAGATAGTAGCGTAGGGGGACTAAATTATATAGTATCAGATCGCCCCAACATGAGTACTGTCTTGGGATCACCTTAAAGTACAGATATTTTTGTGGCTACCAACATTTGAGGCATTCAGTCAATCGTTGGAACTTGTTCACTGACTTCTTTTTTCAACAACAGTAACTTTCCTTCAATTGAATTGAACGTAGTACAAAATTCAATTGAAGAACAATCGTAAAACTCTTGTGCCAAGTGGTTCCTTATTCAAGCAGGTTCCATATTCACTTCACACTTAAATCCGCAGTGC
>JAQIWU010000479.1:0-25748 GCA_034696445.1 Isotomiella minor
AATTCAAAACAAGGAAATAAGTAAACAACTTGAATTAGTCGATTATTAGGATCCTCATTTTTACCTTTATAAACTGGGTAATGTCAATCCTAATTTTGTGGGTTTGACAGAGATTCAATACGGCACTCAAATCCCCGTTGCTTAATGAGTAATTTTGCTGTAAACAATGAAAAACGCTTCGCACAAAGCAACTGTTGAATGCTGTCTTCAAGCTATTGTGGTATTGTTCTAGATGCAATTGAGGTAGTCCTGAATAAACCAACAAAATTGTTTGATTATACAAATGGATGGCAGTAGGGGCACGTACCTTCATTTGTTGGAGCGGAGGGGTTCCCAGTGAGGTCAGTCTTGGCATTTTGAGTTACAGCAAATATTCGGAAATCTAAGCACTTGTCAACAATAGGCTGAGTGGCTCCTTTGTATATGAGATGGTTACGAATTGCCAGGAGTGAACAGTCATACATAAAAAGTGGCATTGATAAGGATCCTACCACAGCAGGTTCAGTTGTTAATGGCGGAAGCGAAAAAAATGTTCCTGCCGTATCTTCTGGATTATTGGGTTCCACTTCAGAACCGGTCATCTCCACAGTGGCGATCCCAGGCTGTTCTTGCTTAACGATATACTTAGATCTTGGTTGTTCAAAAAAGTTTTGGGTCAACGTTTCAGAAGCCTTTTCTTCTACTTCTATAGTCAACGCTTTCTTCAGAACCGGGCCAGATTCACCACCAGACAGTGCTCTCATTCGCTTTCGTCCCGAAACTGTGCATGATGAAGCGGACTGTTGGGCCAATGACGAATCCAAGTTTCGCTTCTGATTACAATTTGGTTCAGAAATTTTCCTTTGGCGTTGTTGTTGACTTTGATTCTCTGGTTGAGACTCGACTGAGCCCAAAGAAGTAGGGAATGTGAAATCAACTTGTCGCTTTTTATCTTCAGGCACGACGCATTTTAGCTTTTCTATTATGAGAAATAGCAACTTAGCGTCTCTAAAACTTTTTGGCAGCAATGTTATCAGTTGATTCGTGGGATCCACGGACTTCACAAAACATTTCCAACCAGGAAGTTCATCAACATTAACTGAATACCGAAAACACCAATGCGATTAAATAGTTTTGAATATCTATAACGCCAAAGTATAGCGACTTACTCTTTGTGTCCTTCCATTTGGTTATGTCGTCCCTTGACAGCACCATTGAAATCAGCGAATCAAAATATCTCGTTTCAATAAAAATCTCTTTATCATGGACGGATGACAAGTGACTGATCCAAGAGTTGTAGAGGATTTCATTAGCTCTTTCATTATAAGGAACGAATTCGTTTTTCCCCTTTACAGAAAAAACCTGCCGCAAATCTAAATTCACGAAAGATTCTTTCACTTGATACATAAAAAGGCATCATCATTCAAGTGGATACCTTGAAAAAACATTGAGTACAACAGTTCTGTTTGTGAGCATTTTGGTAATACTCGGCCAAGTTCAAATTCAAAAGGCAGTAGCTCAATATTACTTTCTCTTACAGAGAAAGACCGCTGCAAGATATGCCTATGTTAACAACAAAATATGTACATTTTCCTAAATTAAATAAGTATATTGCACTACCTGAAGCCAGACTGCCTTCTAGAGCGAATAGGACTACGCTTGGGGGCACCTTTCAAGTAGTCAAATGCGCCGAGGGTGAGAAGACATTCTTCATTGACATTCAACAGCTAACCAAAAAGTTTCAACGTATCAAGAATCTGGGAGGAACTGGTAAATAAGAAACTTACCTTTTGTGGCACTTCAAAATATTCTAGACCGTTTAATAATGGAAATTGACAGTCGTCTATTTTTCCACACTGTGGTTCGATCCAGCACTCCATCACGAGGTACAAGTCTTTCACATCTTCCTCAATATCTACATCATCATCGCACGGACTACAATCACAGGAAGAATCAATAAATAGTGTAACCTTGGTATAGTAGCATGTTCTAGACTGTTCTAACAAGGTTCTTGAAGTTACCTAATCAATGAATGACATGGAGGAAACATTACAAATTGTATTACGCAGGGTATCCAATAGGTTTCGTCTTCGTTGTCAGTGCTTTGTTGTTCCTCTAAAGACTGAAATTCGTAAGATGGAAAAGTGGCGTTATTCTAAAAGAACGAAACAAAACCCGTACATAGATTAGTAAGAAGCTTGGCAAAAGCAATTTCAACGAACCTTCATTCGTACTTCTAGCACCATATTAACAGTTCCCGATGAAGAGTAGGCAAATCGAAAGCCTTCTTGTAAGCGCATCCTAAAAATATGAAAATGTTGGGAATTAATAGTGGTAAAAATGGCACATAGTCAGACATTTACTCACTTTATGATTATCGTCAGTATTTCAGATGCGTCTGGACCAGTAAACTCAGGCATATTGCACTTCGGGAAAAACCAAATCCAACGATGATGATGAAGATAGCGAGCCACGGTGTTAAACATTTCGGGGACCATTGGAACTGACGTAGTCCCTGGCATCGGATGAGTGGGTTTAAAACCAAACGTTGATTGTTGGGAAGATTTTGACACAACTGCAGTAGGAGTAGAATTGTCTGACGGTTGTTGGCACATTAACACTTCGCAGAAATTATCAGGAAGCTTTTCGTATCTGTTAGAAACAAATTTTTTGTGTGACCTCGCTTTTCGCATATTTTGTTGTTGTCTATCACCTTATCAGTATCTTCTCAATAGGTTTGTTCATGATAATGCAGCAATGCATGTCTGACCATGTCTTTACAGTTTGGTCTGCGTTATGTGGACTCCCACTTGGGAATCGCCATCGTGGAGGTTCCTTTAGTCTTTGTGGGAATGTTAGTGCTGTAATTTTCTCTCGCAACATGGTGACGGTTTTGTGTCTCAAATTTCCAGGGGTACCTACCAAGAAGGCCAACCTTAATACAATGTACGGCGGCTTTGAAGTTACACGGATGATGTAAAAGGAAAACGGAGGGTCCTTTTCATCGTCGTCCCTATTTTCAAATAAAGATGTAGAAAAATTATGTAATGTGACATGCGAGGGACCTACAAACATATTCACTTACTTGTACATTAAACTGACGTACGAGTGGTTTTCTACCAAAACAAAAGAACTAAAATTCTTGATAAGCGCATTTAATGAAGTAATGGCTTGACGACATAAGATAATTTGGTAGCGGCCAGCGGCGTTTGGACAATTCAAATGCCTGCAAATTTAGGTTCAGGAAATGTAATTGAGAAAATACAGTCTAGCCATTGTAAAGCTTACTTTGGTAGTGGGTGATCGTGCTCCAAAATCACTCCTATTCGATGTGTGTGCATCCATTTTTGCCACACATTTGTATCCAGCATACAAACGGGTTTCCAAAATTGAGCAAATTGCATGTAAGGAAAATCACTACCAAAATATAGAAGAAAGGAATGACTTGATTCCACTATCATAGAAATAAGTCAAAGCATACCTCGACTGCAACTGAGGAACGGTTGCATTCGAAGAAAAGTAAAAGAGCGGAACGCCATTTCTTAAACTGTCCGGAATGCTATAATAGGCTGGATCCGAAGAAAATGAGTTCAAATGCACCAGTAGTCTATCCGACTCTGACAGATTTTTCCTGGTGGCCCAAAAGCGGTTGACCATAAGTTGGCGATAAAAGGATGGAAAGGACTTAGAGGCCAGGCAGGTAACATCGTGAAGAAAGTCATACGGTCCCTCCAAGCAGAGTATACATTCCGTTGGTGAATCCAAACTCTTGTCGGTTACAATTGTATACTCCAAATGAATTAAAAACTTCCACGGCAATGTAAGAACTATTTCATATTGATTGTCTTCGTTCAGTCTTACTTCCTACAAACCAATCATCATTCTATAATCCCACTGAATGGGTTTTACTTGGAAAATTACCTTAATCATAAAACCTTCTCTTAAACGACAAGATAAAACCTTCATATAGTCAACGTCGAGAGAGTTCTGAAACTGCTGCTTTTTTAGAATGGGCATGTCTCTTATTGAGAAAAAGCATTTATTCCTAGACAAAGATCTTCGATTTAGAAAACTTCCCATTAAAATGTATAGAAAGACTGTTGTAAGACCTTACCTGATGAACCAATCCCCAGGCCTCGCTGGAACTGGAGGAACAGTTTCAGCGACCGCGTCCTCGGGGCTTTGAAAACTCCAGGCCAAAAATGCAAGGTGGTATGCATTCATTTCGGTCACAGTAGTGGATGTCTACAAATTATGTTACGTTAAACAATAAATTAGTCAAAAATGCTTCAAGAATTGTCTATTAACCAACCACTTCTGGTGCCTCCGTCAAAAAAGCTCCAAACGTTGCCGAGGCAATGAATTTCATCAAGTCAACGTATGGCACAACTCCATGACATATGTGTGGATGGAAAGAGCTGCCCAATTGAATAAATGAGCACGACACTGTATTGTACCGCATTTGAGACAAAATAATATCCAAGTATCTTCCATCCGGCACACAAAGTACACCGTCGGTTAATATCACTAAACCTATAAAGTACCAGGATCATTACTTCTTTGGAGCTGAATGGTTTGATTGGTCTTAATTTTCGTACCAGAAGAAGAATTCTCGGGAAGAAGGCTAACAGCTATAAGCGCTTGCTTTAGTAAATCAACTAATGCAAAGTCAGAGCTCATTGCAACGGAAGACTTAAGTGGAGGCGTCACCGTAGTGTTTTCACCAGAGGCTGTCTTACATTTCTGCGTCAAGAAAAAGCAAATACAACATTACATTTTAGTCGATTTTTCTTGCTTCACCAATACCTTTTTTCTATTTAAGCTTATATTTTTCAATAGTGTTTCAGTCATGGCAGCCATTCTATCCTCAGTCTCATTCAGTTTGGCAAAAACAGTCTCTAAAATTTCATCGTAGGTAGAAGAACACAGCAGCTTTCCTTGAACAATAACCTGCAAAAATTGATGATTGCCGGTTACAGACTTCACTTCCATAGATCAAACAGTATCATAGATCAAACCTCGTTATTAATGGTAGCGACAAAGGGCGAATGAGAAATCACAGTAATAAATATTTTTGGATTGAACACAGTGGTCGTTCCAGGAATTATAAACTGAAATAAAATGAACAACATGAATACTGCCTCACACATGTTTTGAAATTGCAAAAAATACGTTACGTACAGGGCGCATCAGCCCATCCAAGCTGGCCTTCAAAGCTTGAAAGACCCCGTCAAAAAGTACCGTTCCTGACTGAATGTCCTGGAAAAGAAATTAGGCTTTCACACTAATCAAATTCCTTTTGGAGTAAGTACTTAACTTACCACGGCAGCAACCGATGGGCTGACATCGACACAGTAAACTATCCTATACTGCCGCGACAGGTAGATTACAATAGTCCTCGTCGTGATCCGATACCTGCACCGTCAAACAAACAGCTCAGTTCATTCTCCTTATGGCGTGCTTATCATCATACCTGTACTCAAATCTAGTCTCAGGACTCCAATCACCGTACGGTTCTCTTGGAATGGCGGAGACAACGAAAAAGTCTGAAGCTTCATCCTGTAATAGCAACAACAAAAGAAGGCTTTGATGTAACAGTCAATTGGACATTTACGCCTTCTTATCCGCCTTAAACTCACGGTGGGTTCCGTCGCCGTCTCTTCCTGTGGGAGGGAAAGGACCGTGTCAAACCTAGAGAATAGCCACTCCGCCCTCCGATTTCGAGATATACGATGATGTTTGCTCATCAGGATATAAATGCTCTTCGCCTACAATCAATCAACAATAAATAAAGGTCTCGTGACGTGACGATTAACAAACAAGACAACAAACCTCAACAATCGGTCGCACATCGTCGTCACCCTCATCGTCCCCGTCACCCTCCATATCCTGTCCTTTTTTACAGAGTCTTCAGAGAGGGAAGCCTCTCCACCATGTCTTCTTAACTATGCAAAAGGATGGTTAGACCCCCCAAAAGTGGAAATTACTTTAAATTTTTGAGTAAGAAAAGTAGCTTTTTTGATCATCAAAACAACAACATCAGCTGAGCCATGTGTTCTTTTGTCTTCTTCTGTCACAGCTGAAGCGAGGAATCTGAGACAAAGACAGAGAGAAAAAAGGGAAAGTTGAGACTGAGTGAGACTCTTCTTGGTGAATGGGCATCCTGAGAAAGTTGAGACGAAACTCTTGGTTTTGTGTCCACCACATTAGGTCATGTTTTTGATGAACACACTGATGATGATGACTGACATTGACATTGTTGACTTGACTGATGGATGCAGAGAGACAGATAGTCAAGTATCAAAGATGCATTCAAAATGTGTCTCGTCTCGATTGGTTGTTATCATGGCAAGAGGATTGAGATGTACTGTAGATATGGTCATGTGTACAAAAGAAGCCAAATGTTTAGATACAAAAAGAAGCAAAAGACACAAACTACACGAGAAAGGAAAAGGAAGGAAGGAAAATGAGAGACAAGCCAGTTGACTTAATCCAGATTTCGCAACTTAACTTTGATAGAGTCAGACAGACATGGGGAGAGGGGAAAAGCCTCTGTGCTTTCACTTCTTTTCTTCAGTCAGTTGGTGAAAGTCTGTTCTGTGGGAAGAGTGTGTCTCCTAGTCTCTCTCTCTCTCTCTCTCTGTTAATAAAGTAAGGCAGAGTCGACTGTATTATTATTATTATGGCAGGTAAGTTACTGGGACTTTGTAATTGGTGTTTATTGCCATCTTCTCAATTTGTCAATGGGACTTTGTCCAGAGTCTCTCAAGATGCTGGTGGAGGGAAAGTCCTTTGAACCCTCCTTGTCTGCAATGTGATAATAATGATGGCAACAACAGAAGAAACTTGAGAAACTCTAACTCTCTGTCTCTTTGTCTCCCTCCCTCAAGAGAGAGAAAGCAGAAGATTTTGGTTTGACTATCTTTTTCTCAAGTACGAGACTTGCGAGTAAAAGTCATTTCCTTCATTCTGTCGGCATGGGAAGACGCAACAGACAAAGTGAAAGTGAGACTTCCAATATATCAGCCAGTGGTAGTGGTATCCTTCAACTCGTTTTTAGTTTATGTTTTCAAATGTTCTTACCACCCCTCCTATGTGTACTTGATACCCAAACAATTGCCACTACCGCTGTCATGGTTTCCCAACACCTTCCTCATGATCATCATCATAATCATCGTCGGAGGTGGGCTTCTATTGAGACACCCAGTAATGGACTTTACGACAACAGCAGCGATGGGCAAAAAGGTGGTGGTGAAAGTGGGCAAATGTTTAGAGAACCTTTGAGTAGCACAACGCTAACGAGACATAAAATTCATAACCATTTTTATAATTCATACATCTCGTCAAATTGTTCCACCACCCTCGGGAACCATAATGGGAAGAGGAAGAAGGTGAGACTCTGAACAACTTTTTCTTTCCTACATTTATTTTTCAGTAGAAATGTAATGTATGGGGTACATTGAGATGACTGTGCATTTTCAATTCCAATACCCTTTATTTGTATGTATGAATCTCGCCCACAGACCCACAGAACAAGACATCCCAAAAATTCAACTCTCCCAAATATCCGAAGTAGCAGCATTGCAGTTGTCCCTACAAAAACCTCTCACGAATCGAGGAGGAGCAGAGCTGTCGCGTCTGGAAATGAGTTTATGGCACTAAAGAGTGACATTTGGGAGCGTGATTTTACTCATTACAACGTTGGGGTCCTCATGCTTGTGTCGGGAACAGGGTCCATGTTTGACAAAGAAAGATGTTCTCCTGCCGTGGACATGGCCTTAGACAGAGTAAACGAATACTATCTCCGTCCTCACAAAATACGACTGCACAAAGTCGAAGTTAGGTAAAAAGGCACTTACTTAAGCAAGCGTTTTATCGCTCAATTAATTTGTTCAACACACTTTTTGATTCTTTTACTTTGATATCATGATGGGCAATACATATGTTTCATCGTATGCCCATCCTGTCCCAAAAAGAGAGACTCAGAGTCCGAGCATAGACTCTGCGGTAATCCGGGGCAAGGTGATATTTGGTTTGTCGCTTGCAGTTACCCTACTTGTGATAACAATGTGACGCCTGGACTAGCCGCAGACTTAAAGTTTAAATCAAATGTGATTGCTTTCATTGGACCTGCTTGTGGATTCGCACTAGAACCCGGTAGGTGATCAGTTTCGACTATTATTACGCAAGAAGACAGACAACCATGTCTATAATACACGTACGTTTAGTTGCTCTCCTGAGTGCCTATTGGAATATTCCGATCGTAACTGGATTAGGGGATCAGGTGTGTTATAATTTCCGGAGAATTGCACCGTGTACTGATTTCCACATGTGTGTAGCCACCGTCCACGGAAAGTGAGGTGTCCGGGGACAAGCTACTTGGAGGACTTAAACAAAAGTTGAGACTTAATAGTACGGTATGGCTTTAAACTTTCTTTTCTTCATAACGTGATGCAAAATGATATTCTTCTTGCCTTGGAAACGAGTACCCTTGATTTGATTGGATTCATTTAGATTTTTATGGGGTTGTGTCCCCTGCTCTTAATTAAATTACTCTTCGTCGACATGTTTCAATTGGAACATTTTGGTGTAGACAGGTTGTCATCGTCTATTAGTCTTTTAGCCATTTGATTTTATGACAAACACTCGTAATCCAAAGCCACATCAAATTACCAGAGTAACAAATTATTTTATGTCCAATCCACATTTGGCAGTAAGTCATTTCAATCTGGATTTAATTTGGAATTGTAGTCAGTCTCTCCCATTCCACTGTTTTATTTATGAGTACAAGCCGAGTTTCCTCACGTTTTCGTTCCGGAAAGTCGTAAAGTAATAAATGCGACTGTAATGCACTTAATTGATTAAATCCATTAATGTGCGAGTATAATGTCACATTGCATTACGAGAAGATGGTGATTGTGATGATGATCATTATCATTATTATTATGATGGGAATTTTATTGTTTCATATGCCTGGACACAGGGAGTTTTTGAAAATAAGTCAGAGTACCCTACGCTGACCCGAATGTCCTATTGTCAATGCCGGTTGAAACTGGTCTTTGATGCCATTTGCAAGAGGTTTAAGTGGAAACATTTAGCTGTGATTTATGACAAAATGGATCTATTCTCATTTACAGTAGGTAAGCAAAGTATCTCTCTGACACATGGGTTTCGTGATAATTGGTGTCTTCTTAGCCCCCCTAATCCCTTGTAATTAATCATAATTGCTCATGTATGTCGCAGAATTATTTAGTGTACAGGCTACACCGTTCCTTTAGTTAGTCTCGAACTATTCCTTTCAAGGAGAGTTGCATTTTACAGGAAGAATATTGATAAACGGACTGAAGGACGCGGATTACGAAGTCTACGCAAAGGATGGTAAGAAAAGGACCGAAGTTTTGGGGAAAACTGAACATTATCAAAGGAAACTATTTCATTTTCAGTTGATGGGACATACCTACCTGATTTGGACGAAGCTCTGGAGGAAATTTCACCACATGCCAGAAGTAGGCAGTACTTAATTAATTTCTTATGTATCGCTTTGCCCTGCAGTGTATTCCCTCGTCTTGTTTTACAGTAGTGGTGCTAAGTCTGCAAGAAAGTTTGGTTCGTGAATTTATGCTAAAGGCACATGCAAGGGGATACACTTCCAGGTACACGATTCAACTTTCAACATTCAATATTTAATTGTACCACACCTCCAGTGGGGAGTGGGCATTTCTGGATGTAGAACTATTCAAGAACAAACCAAGCGAGACAAATATCTGGCAAAAGGGAGATGCGACCGACTTGAAGGCGAAAGAGGCATACGTGGCCTTAATGACTGTGAGCCTTCACATTCCATACAAATCGTCAAAGTGGAGCAATTTTTCGAACAACGTCAAGGAAAGAGCTTTGGAGGACTACAACTATACTTTTCCAGGCGACGAAGAGGCAAATCAAAATCAAGGAATCTATCATCAATCAGTAACTGATATATGAGATTCTTGTTTGTTTGATTTATTTTAGGTCAGCTTTTTTATTGGTGCATTTTACGACGGAGTTATTTTGCTGGGGATGGCATTGAACGAGACTTTGGTTGAGGAGGGGGACATTAAGAATGGCACAGGAATCACACAGAAAATGTGGGGAAGATCTTTTGAAGGTACCATAGTTCATATATTGCATTTGAATATTATCATTATTGCACACGATCGGATATCACAGGGATCACTGGTAACGTGTCCATAGACGAAAATGGGGATAGGGATGGAGAGTTTTCAATACTTGACTTAAATTCTGCGACGGGGCATTTTGAGGCAAGTTCAAAAGTAGGGAACCAAAGACCTTTCTGTGACTGTTCTTTTGCAGGTAGTCGCAAAATTTGCATCCCACACGGGACTAGTGGTGAAGGGGAACAGGACAGTCCAGTGGCCTGGAGGGAAAGGACCACCTTCCGATGTAAGTTCTTAAGTCGCAACACAATGTTTTCAAGGGTTACTCTGAAATGGACATTCCGTTCCACCTGTAGATTCCTGAGTGTGGATTTTCAGGACATGATGAGCGATGCTTGGTCACGAGAGCAAGCGCAATCTCACTTCCATACATTGCAGGGATAATTGGCGTCCTTTTGTTGCTTATTGTCATCGGTGCATTCTACGTCTACAAGTACTTGATTACTTATGCAAATTGTTTTTTCTGTTCCATTCATTCTAATCATCCAGGCGGGTTCGTGAGGTGGAAGCTGCGTCCAGCACAAAGTGGAGATTGATGCCGGAAGATGTTATTTTGGATGGAAATAATGCCAGTGGAGAACAACACGCCAAGGTACACCCAGACATCTTGTTTCATTTCAATGATAACCCTACTTTAAGATCTTAGATCCTACGTGGGTCATTATTTTTTTATTTCCACGGTGCTGCGACAAGTTCAAAGTTTTAACTTTTGCCGAATTTTAGTTTTTGATTAATTTTCCTCAAAAAGAAAGTCTGGGTTTTGCCTCTTGAGTAAGTCATGTATAACGAAATGGGGATAGGATATAGAAAATGAGATCTCTCGAGCAGACGAACATAAATTAAAAAAGGAAGAGAGAAAGTTGACAAAGTCAACATGATATGCATCGTATCGTGTGTGTTTGCTGGTTAAATTTTTAATGCTATTTACATGATAACAATGATATTTCTATTTCTTTCCATTCTATCCCGAAATGTGTAACACAACATAAAATAACACAGCAGCAGCAGGAAAAGGAAGAGAGTTCTCGAGGCTCACTTTCCCTGGGGACGGGTGTTGCAGGGTACTACGGATGCGGTGGTGTAACTGGTTCTACATTCGTTCCTACTGCAGTCTACAAGGTTAGTTTTCTCTACTGCTTTTACCGATTCCTCCATCCTACCTTTAGCTCTTTTTTGTTGCTATCACTCTGTTGCTCAAAAAGTTAGACTGTGAAAGTGAAAGTCAAAATTCCTAAAAGTCCCATGCATGTTTCCTACCTGCTTCTTGAGAGGGTGAGATGGTGAAAGTTTGAATGAAGTGACCCTTGGAGGTTAGGTTAGTGAGCTCAAGGGGGAACAATGATGTCGACATGCAAAGAACGTCGAGCTCACATTTGCATGGACATTGTTCCTCAGTTGCCTTTCCCTGGGCAGGAGTTTCATACGACTATGGCCAACCCAATTAAAATCCACTCTTCCCCACTTTTATTCCAGGGGAACCAAGTGGCCCTAAGGCGACTCAGTCTGTACAAAAAGATTGAATTCACCAAACACATAATTGCAGAGATTCGACAAGTAAGTGAAAGAAGTGAGCCACTTCAAAAACACCGGAACCTGAGTCCTTCAGGGACTGCGGGTTTTTTTGGGTCCTTTTTTGCTTTTAAAGTCGATGGATGATGTTATTTTAGGTGAAAGACTTGCAAAATGAAAACATTGTGCATCTTGTGGGTCTTTGTCTCAGTTGCTCTGACACCACGAAGAGTAGCCACTATCATCCTGCCTCTTCAGAAAAGAATGACCAAATCCTCGTTCTCACGGAGTACTGCAGCAGAGGGTCTCTGAGGGACGTGTTGCTAAATGTTCATATTCATCTTGACTGGCCATTTAAACTGTCCCTGGTGTCAGACATTGTGCATGTAAGCAACAAATCAGGGATTTTTTTTTATAGATATCAGGCAACACATAACGTTTTTGCATGCAGGGAATGAACTACCTCCATTCAAATATTGGGCCTCACGGCCGACTTTCTTCATCGAAATGTTTGGTTGACGCGAGGTTCGTTGTTAAAATAGCCGACTTTGGTCTCCATACTTTGCGCAGCTTTCAGAAAAAGAATACACAGAATCTCACGGTTGCAGAGCAGTTCACAAGTACAGTAACTATAATGCAGACCTTTCCTTCGTGATGGTTGTTACTTGGGAGTTTTAAATATTTAGAACTTATGTGGACTGCCCCAGAACATGTGTCAGCTTTCGCTTCTTCCATATTAAGTGGTGCGAATACGGCAGGGAACCTGAGTCAAAGTGGTGGAGGTTGTAATTCCCTGGCAATCAGCACGCTTGGACATAAATATTCCCTGAAAGGAGATGCCTACAGTTTTGGGATAATTTTGTATGAAGTTGCCACCCGGTCAGCACCCTACTTTACTTTCTCCACCCTGAGTCCCGAAGGTGACAAAGCAATTTTCTCACGTCTCATAGTGCCCCAGCAGTTTATGAATGTTCATATGTCCATTGTAGAAATAGTCTCAAACGTGATGGCTTCGTCAGTGCCACCTTTTCGCCCTCATCTCACAGATGACATGGCCCCTACAGAGATTAGAACGTTGATGCAGAACTGCTGGACAGGTCTTAATTTTTTTTACTCTTTTTGAAAACGAAGTGAAGTCCAACTTTTGATTGTAGAGCCTGCCGAAGATCGTCCTGACTTTTCGCAAATAAAAGCCAACTTGAGACGAATGATGAAGTGGGTGCATACATTTTACTCATCTAACATAGGTTGTAAGCTGTCACATTACATTTTAGGGGAGCTGGGGCAGTAAGTCTCGTGGACGACTTGCTGAGAAGACTGGAGCAGCACGCTCTTCATCTGGAAGTACTTGTGGAAGACAAGACAAGGGAATTGGAACAGGAAAAACGTAGATCTGAGGATTTGCTGTATCAAGTACTGCCTCGGTACGATATTTAGATTTTTCTGTACATGTCGTCTGACCGTCCTTTTGATACCCAAACATTAGCCAAGTGGCTGAGCAGTTGTTACGAGGGGAGACCGTAAGTCCAGAGTCCTTTGAAGCTGTGACTGTATACTTCTCTGACATTGTGGGATTTACGTCAATCTGTGCCCAATCATCCCCCATTCAGGTTGACCAAAACTGCATATTTTATGAGCATTATGTTTTAAGACTCTTTTCTGTTGTAGGTCGTCGACTTTTTGAATAACTTGTACGGAACCTTCGATGGAATTCTAGACAATTTTGATGCGTACAAAGTAAGCCGTGTTGCAAGTTTCATAAAAGACTTTAAGACTCATTGATTAATATTTGAAGGTGGAGACGATAGGGGATGCGTACATGGTAGTTTCTGGTAACTACATACTTTTATACTAGAATTACTTTTACTGATACGCTGGATTTGTGCGGCTCCACACCTTCATTCAAGCATTATCTTTTTACAATAAATAGGAGCTCCAATGAGGAACGGAGATCTCCATGCGACAGAAATAGCGTACCTATGTCTTGCCGTACTGGACGCTGTTCAAAATTATGAAATAGGACATTTACCTGAAGAGCAGTTGAAAATAAGGATAGGAATTCATACAGGTTCGTCCCTTTTGCAATATCTCTGGTCTCATTTGACCCCTTTATCCTGTTCTTTGATCCTCTAGGGCCCATTTGTGCCGGTGTTGTTGGGCACAGAATGCCTCACTACTGTCTTTTTGGAGACACGGGTAACGATAGCAATAATGATAATTAATAACTACACAACAAATTTTACTTCTACAGTCAACACAAGTTCCAGAATGGAAAGCTCTGGTTTGCGTAAGGATTCACCTTCATAATTACATTTAATGAGCTTTTCATTTTTCCTTGTTTGCACACAGCACTAAAAATTCATGTGTCAGCGACAACGGCAAGAGCTTTAGAAGTAGCTACAGGATTTCATCTTTTACCCAGGGGCGAGGTAACTCCTTTTGTCTGTTACGTTAGAACATAGTTCTGGGGCACCCAGAGACTTTTGTATGGAGCCTAATCAACGAATGTTCTAAAATGGCAGGTGATGCTTAAAGGGAAGGGTTTTATGAAGACGTATTGGTTGGAAGGATGTGAGGACGATACACATTGGCAAAGGACAAGAAAACTGCATTCCAGTTCCAAAGATTCCATTCAGACCAAATGCAGCACAAATCCAATGTCCTCGTCGCATCCCATTCCCACTCAGTCACACCAACAACAATCCACGCAATCGCCTCAGCAACGCCATAGCCACAACAGCAGTGGTCTCTACTCTCCAACTCCTTCCTACAACCTTACCAGCATTTGGGTCACTCCGGCAGACTAAACTTGAACCACTTTCACACAGTCAAAAGATTGTAATGAAAGGGAACATCAAAGAGAAAGTTGATCCTCCAAAAAAAGATTACCTACTCGCTTTCCCCCACACTAAGCCGACACAATTCAAATTTAGAAAATGGTGGATTGACAATGTTCCAATTCCCTAATCTTGTTGGTAGACGTACTATCGTAGCGTAGGTATCTATAGGCTAAATGCATACCACATATATATGGAAACAATAATAAATCAATCTCTGTGTTCTTAAATGTTATGTGAATAGACTTTCATTCGTTCGTTCAGGTACCATGACTACAATGACTAATTTGTAATCTAATACAATCAGGTCAGGTCGCAAGTTTCGTTAAATGAATTGGTTAAAGTTAGCTAGGCTATGAAACAGTTTCCATGAAACTGTTGAGAGTTCCCCGATGTCTTCGTCTGCTCTGAAGTGTTACCTTCCAAAGATGATATGACATTAAGTGATTTCAAATCATGGTGGCTTCTGAGCATATTTACCTGTTTCTGAACATTTTTCAAATCCACACAAACGCTTTTCAAGTCCTGCTTTGTGTCTTCCAACAAAGTAGACAGTTTCTTAATCTCGAAAGCATTGGAGTCGGGATCCACTGTGTCAAGGGAAGACGTTCTCAAGCGTGGGAACCAATCCAGCCTTCTATCCTACAAACATAAAAATACAAAATACGTCATTTGATCCGCCAGCATTTTATGAATTAGTTATATTTCATACTTTTAGTGCCTTCGCGACGTAACATTCTGAGCCAGTAAATTCGGTTGGATCTTTCTTCTTGAGAAGAACCATAAAGTATAGATAATTCCACATGTTATGCTCACGCTTCACGTGGTGTTCAAAGGTAACTGCCTTATTGTCAAAGTTGGAGCGGTTTAAACCTGTGAGTGGGTTTAATCAGTCAAATCAACCACAAAAAACACAACCTGTGAAACGTACCGCAAATGAAGCAAGTATTTCTAAGGGTCTCTTCCCTGTGCTGTTTCTCTGTTCTAAGGTCTGCAAATGTGTCGATTATAACGCCAAAAATGAGGTTGAGAACAATCACAATGACGACGAAGTAAAAGAGTAGATCGTAGAAAACTCTGGCTGTGTAAAAGGGCTCCTATATAGAAGAGACAAGATGGGAGTTAATGAATGAATCAATTCATTAATCACAAAGAAAGTGTACAAAGAAAAAGGAGGAAGCTAGAAAGGAATGTCTCAGGCAAGCGGAGCAGTCATGCCATCAATTTAATTAAATGTAAATCGTATATTGTCATTTAATTAGAGATGGATCTAATAATAGTCGTCCCTCTTAATGAGGGAACTTTTCCATGCTTTCTCATTCATACTGCTTTCTCCCATGAATCTCATCAAGCAAATGGCTCACACTCTCAAAAGAAAGAGTCGCATAGACACACACTATGCTTCATAATATTGTCATATTGTACCGTTTTGCTGGGAGATCTCAACACATCTCCAATTCCTCCTCCATTCCTCAGTCCTTGGTTTAGCGTTGTCACAATGCACATTAACAACGTCTCACAAACATTCTCCTTCTCATCCGCATCCATCGGGCTAATTGCAAGTTCAGAGGAATTAACAGTCTCAGTATCATTCTTATGCTCCGGAGCTGCCAAACACACAAAAACAATTAGGATTAACAAAAAAGAACTGACTTGGGTAGAAGACATTGTATCACTTCACCTGTTTTGCTTAGAGGATCCACATCGATTACAAAGTCGTCTTGGAAAAAGAGGTAGCCCACAATGGAGAATAAATATACTAGAATGATGCCCAAAATCGCAGTAAGGACGATTGAGCGTCCATTCCTTGTCACAGATCGTATCACATTCATTAAAGTCTCTTCACGATAGGCAACGTCAAACAACTAAGGTGGAATCAAAAAAGTATTTGACAGCGTCCACGTAATCATAGAAGCAACCATGTTGCATTTGAATGTATCTCACGCACTAAGATAGAGTAGAAAAAGGGATGGAAGAAGAGGCCAGATAAGCAAATAATCCAAAAGAACACATGGTACAAGAACTCTCCATCCATTATCAGTTCCTTCTTGGGCCTGGAAAACATACCGCTTTTGCACTGATGGGACGCTATGTGAACAGACTTTAGTAAAACCTGTCAAGACCGTAATACAAAATCAATTCAGTTCCATTTTGACTTCTTGTCTTACAGTAATGATTCCTAAGACGTGCACAGTCCTCTTCGGACCGGCGAGAGCAATAATGATTAGAATAATGAGGGAAGTGTTGGCTTGAACTCCAGCTACGTCTGGTTTTCTTAATTGGATTCGCCCACAAACAATAAGAAGAAGTCCCATTACGATGCTCCAGTGAGAGGTATGACCTGAAAAACATTCAACAAATGAACTCTCGAGTCCATCCTCCAAACTAAACAAAACAGACAAACCTCCAGGGGTAAATGGGTAGCCTAGGGCCACCACAAAGTTGATCATAAAAATCATGTTGAAGACAAGGTTGCCTAGGAAGGTCTCATACATACTGACGCTATACTTGAGGGGCATACTACGGAGTTTCTGCTGCCACTCCATTTCGTACATCAAAGCCTCCTGCTGCTCAAAGAAATTGGTGACTTTTGAACCCTTTTCATCATCATCCGTGGTTCGGAAAACTTTGTCCTTGGTGTCTTTAGTAAGATAGGCGCAGACTGGGGGAATGGGAAACACAACTCGTTCCAAGTACTCGCTCTCATTTTCCTCATTTTGTCTCACGATCTGCATACAAAAACACCGTTCAGGGGGAAAGTATTGGCTGGATAAGACCAAATAAGAATGTATCACCTCTATTTGAGCAGTCCTCTCACTGTAGTAATTAACTGCATCGGCGTACAAGCTCCGTTTGTTCACGGCTCGATCCAGCTCTAACTGAACACTTTTGTCGTGCTGAGCAAGCTGGTGACACAAAATGTACAGCGAATGTCCAACCTTCACATAGGGTCAGGTCAAAAAATGGTCAGATTAAAATTTAACTCAATAACTATAGGCATACCTGTTTCTCTGCCACAGCCCTCCCTCTCATCTTGTACACATAGTCGTCCCTGTCCGAACTGTGAGCTTTGCCAATCATCTCAATCTACCCCAGGAGGAGAACGTTAGAGTGCAAGTGAAAGACGACAAATAATTCCGCCTGCTTACCATATTTCTAATATTCATTTTACTGATTTTTTCAAACTTTTCAATCCCATCCTTGCTTTCCATGAGTGAGAGAACGAGCTTGCATGCATGGTTCTTCAAGTCCATGACCAAGTCCATTCGCCTCTTACTAAGCGGGGTGATGTCATGCGCTACAAACGTTGTAACGATGTCCACAGCATTGGATTCATGGAGAATGAGGGCATTTTGATTGTCCAGGCAGGGTCCTTGACAAAAGAATGTAAAGGGTACAATAAATAATTCTCATATCGCCCTTCGTTTGACCGTATTACCTTGGCAAAACTCAGTAAGGGTTCGGAGTGTTTGATTTATTAAGCTGATGTTATGCTCATCAACAAGAAGACCAATTAATCCAGGACTTCCGGTGTTCGAGTCAAAGACACAGTCCAAAAAGTACAGCGTTTGAGAGACCAAGTCGTACGTCGTCTTCTTGTCCTGAGTCTTTAAATAACGCTGCAACATTTTAAGAAATACACGGAGCTTAGGCTAATGAACTATTATGTTATCATCATAATAATCTCGGTGTCTTGGAAAAAGAAAGCTTGCCTGCATTTCCAAGTTATGGTTTTCACACAAAAGTTGCAGAAATCTGAGTGAGCTTTCGAGAAGCTTTTCTCGGGGATGTCTTAGGCTTGATATGGCATAACCGTCTTTTCTCAACACTGTTGTAGCCACTCGAGCCCAGTCTTCGTCGTCTTCTTCAAGGGAAGGCAAATGATAGTCATTCGTGCCTCCTTCCGTTTTCACTTTGGCTATCCTTTCTAGACTGGGGACGACGTCTTTCGTGGCAACGAGCATGTCTTCAGACATTCTTTTGCAGACTCGGAGAATCCTGTGACCGTCTAAATGCAGTCACGACAACAGAGATATTAGCAAATAGCAAACAAAACACGAAAAAAGACCGATGGATAGTACCTTGGGAAAAGTTGGCTTTTGAGAGAGTGCTATGCGTGAGATAGGTCTTGGAATCCCCTCTCGCAATGTCACTGATCTTAGTTTTAGCAACGGCTCTAAAATCTTCGCCAACTTCGCGTAAAATGTTGTACAGCACCTGCAATCATTTAATCACAGGTAAGCGTCATTTCGATTATGGCTGGGAATCTAGGAACCTTCATAAAATTCTGGCTCTTTGTGCAGGAGGAAAGATGGTAGTAAAAGCTTTTCTGCAACTCGACAGTCTCACCACTCAGAAGAAGGATTCCAAGGTTTATCGACTCTTGCAAAACGTCTGGGGCTTTGTCCTTATTCAACTTTGTAAGAAGCATGACCACCAATCTTGACACACCCAATTGGTCCAGCATGTAATGAGGTTCTTCGCACAGCCTACCCTTCCCTGCAGTCAATTAAAACTAAACGTGGGCATTTCCCAGTCATATTCACTTACATGAGGAATTGTCCTTATTTTTTCCACTCAATTTGGACAAAAAGGGAAATGAGGACTCGCCACCACTTTTACTTAAATGCTTTTCCAGTAGTCTCTGATGCAGTAGTTGAGCCTATAACGTAATATGCAACTCATTATGATGGGGCCATAAGTAAAATACAGACTTAATTTCTTTCTTACTCTGTCCGTCTGAATAACCTTCCTTTCCAAAATGTCCTGAAGTATTTCTAAAATGTTAACACAAAGCTGGCTTTCGCTTTCGCCTTCATCCGCCAATTTTTCGGCATGAAAAACAAACCTAAAATTGAGTTAATGGACGTGAGTCTCTCAACAACTTTGTTAAACCAAATAAGCCATACTTACTTCTCTATAAGCTTTCCATCCTGACAGAGGCTGTATGCCAAGGCTGTTTTGGGAAAGATCGTTTCAGCCTGACACAGAATGTCTGTGAGCGTAGTGCTCTCAGCCTTCGCCAATTCATCAATGGCACTCTTAACCTTTCTTACAAGTTGATGAATTTCTTGGGTGATCCTGTTGGACGTTTCGTACTGAACCTGAAATTGGGATAGTAACAAGTAGTAAGCTTGGACGGCAGAAAAAAAAAATAAATGCATACTTCGGGCTGTTGCTTGGACTTTGGAGACTCGATCATTGAGATCCACTTAGCTCGTCGACTAACTTCGGAGACAAATTTGCTGGAATTTTTCTCTATTTCTTTGGTCAAGTACGAGGGAAGGTAGACCAACTGAGCTGAAGCTGCCTTGTACAGAATATTCAAACATTTTTGAGCTGCGTAAAGGCTTGTGGGATCAATCCACTTGGTTTGGGTGAGACGATATATGGCTTTCAATAGATTTTTAAAGAGTTCCTTGTGCCCCTGCGGTACAATATTGGAATAGAGTTGGTACTAAAAAGTATGAGTTTACTTCATTCCTACTTACGGTAATGACAGCAGGCGAATGGGTGAGGATTCTCTCAAAAAATATCCTGACGATTCCAATTATGCCCTCTGTGACGTATTTCCGACTCCTTACATCTGCCTTAGCCTCTTCATAAGAGGCATTACAAATGTTAACCAGCTCAACTAGAAAATGTTTCTCAAAAATTGTCCACATGCGATTAGAGCTGTACACGCTTCGTACATCCACCTCTGTAACTAGAAACGCGTGAAGAAGAAATTCCACATACGCTTCTTTCACCTACGGAAAGAGTAAATGTATCAAGAAAGCGTCATTCTCAACCCACGCCTAAACACCCTTACATCTATTGGATAGTCCACAGAACAGAGTACGGTGACGATGCGGTCCAAAGGCAGCAAGTTTTGGCATTGAGATTCAGTATACACGTTTTTGCCTACGGTACAGTACATCAGTAGCTTCACTATTTCTATGTGGAATCTGTAAAAATAGTGCAAGTCACAGCATTGGCATAAAGCTTGATCATTTTACCAAGGCGCACCTAAATTTCTCAGCGTCACTGGGGAAAAAGCCACCTCCACTTCTAGAACTGTCATTATTTTCAACTCCGTTAGGCTCCCCAGAAATGCTGTTGTTACTGTTCGAGCCAAAGCCAAGGTAGTTCACAAGTTCTTCGTGAAAAATTGCGAGCTGAAATAAATAATATAAGAAAAGATCTCATTGTGATGATGATGACCTTCTCTCCTTACTTGATACACAACGGCCTCTTGATTTTTTCTAACAATGCACTCTTTGGGACACACGACTGTTTGTAACGTCAGTAGGTACTCGGAAGCGGCGTCATAGCGAGTTGCATGTTTTTGAAACGTCCTCTGCACCAAGTGCCGAATGAGACTGTCTGTCGTGCCAGCGCAGAGGGTGACATTGTCTTCGTAGACGTCTCGGATCAATGTCGCTTCACCTGGCCAAGGCATTGGACCTTGCTTATCAGCGTCCTCAGTTTCGGCTTGAATGAAGCTGCAAATATGCTTCGCCATTATGGCTTGATTTTCCGAGCTATGTTTGCAGTAGGCTTGGAAGAAATTGCTGATTTTGTGCAACTGTTGCACTTGGTGCTCCTCCTTGGAATTCTGGAGCAGCTTAAACACCTCCACGATCACGTCGTCAACCTTACACTCTCGCAGAAGGAACTGATTCTGCCTGTTGATGCACTTCCGACTGCCAGGAATGGTTTTGTCGGTTGGGTCTAAAGATGTCGGGATCCCATGTTGGTGGAGTGGAAGTTGAGTTTCACAGAGACTTATCATATCCTGTATGACTGTCAAAATCATGTCCTTATACTCGAAAAGAGGATACTTTAAAGATGCAGTTCTTATCATGGAGTTGTGCTTTGATGGTGCGTTAGTCGAATGGTCTTCCCTTGCATGCGAAGTGTGAGGAGACGGGGGCAAATCTTCTGCTTCCTCCTCCACTCCTTCGTCAATACTCCGATACTTTATCGGATCCTTCTTAATTTTTTGTTTCCAGTCATCTCGTCGTCGCGCTTTGGCTTCTTTAATGGCTTCACTAATCGTCTTCAACGTCTCCTTTATAGTGGACAAAATTCCAGAGTCATTTCTATTGCTTAGGATCTGCGTCTTTTCCAAAGCCATGAACAAACGCTTCCTCTGATTGAAGTTGGACATGAGTAACTTGACGGCACTCTTTATGAGTGGGTGGTGCGCACTTGTGATACTGTACAACAGAAGGCGGAGAAATTCAGAGTCATCGTCGTATTTCTTTATGCTCTTTTCAAAAGCGTTGACAAAGTCTTCCACGTCAATGCTGGAGATACTTTGGCCTTCGGAGGTCATGCTTTTTATTTCTGATAGGAGAATTGTCAGTCTGTACTCCAAGATGGCTTCATGAATGTGTTCATAGATCTCAAGAATGTTCACTTTCATGTCCAAAAGCACAGCCTCGTTTTCTTTGTCTTGATTCTTTTCATCTGACTTGACTGTCAGTAGTTTATGATTAGATTTCTTCCCAGCCCCTTTTGACTCGCTTTCTAAAACCAAGTTTAGAGAACATTAGAAAAGGGACAAACGGACAAGAATAGTCGAAACCCTCACTCTGTTCAATTGCTTCCTTGGAAAGGGACGATAAAATCTTAAGCAACGTTCCCCTAAGTCGGTTGAATGAATCCATTCCGTAAAATCCAAAACGTGCAAATTCTTTTGCCAGTTTTAAAATCTATTGTGTTCAAGTACAGTCAATTCAGTATAAGATTGATGCTCAAGTGAAATAATGACTACCTCAACTGAGAGCTTGTTTTGCAAAATGTTATGGAACTGAGATTTCCCAGCGACCAAACAGAGATAATCTTCTATGTATACTTTAGTGGCTACAAATTTCTTCCTCTGACTTTCACGTTCGTTATGCTGCTTTGCATTGTGGGCGTCATATCTAAAGAAAAAAGTATCATGTACATCGTGGAGGACTTAAAGTGACAAATTTTGTCTCACTCACTCTTGCTCAGTGTGCTCCTTCAGTTCTTCCCAAGACATGCGGGACAGAGACACCTTCTTCTCCTCTTTCTGAGGCTCGACGTCAACGTGTAATTTCCTTATCAAGCGACAGCATGAGATTCTCAACTCAAACGGGAGTGAGCCAGTTGATATGCACCTACAAAATGGAGTGACACCGATTTATAAAGAAATGGGATGGAATGAAACTTACTTCAGTAAAATGTCAATTGGAAGTCTGATGGACAGTTTGGCGATGGCATGACATTGGCGACCCAAACACATATTAGAAAATAGGTCCAGTTGATGACAGTAATACTTAAGAATGGCAGAATCTTCTCCAAACCCCAAACTGGCTTTCATCGCTAATTCTGATATACTCTTTATCTACGAGGTTTAAAAAGTGATTTAGTTTTGTGGAGCTTTTGCATTTTTAATGTGAACTACCTTTTCTTTATCCTTAAAAAGGTAGATGTCTTCCCCACGCTCGTACTGGCCAACATAACCCACCATGCCTGGAGATGACGCGGACGAAGTACGCGAAGGATGTGAATGATGAAGATTATCCATTTTGGCTTCCAGCAAAGCGGAAAAATTGTCTGGGCTGAGTAACACCTCGCAAATAATTTCTTGGGTGCTTGGGATTCCCAGATTGTTTGACACGCATAGATCTGATAAGTGGTCTAGGAAACGGTAGTCCCATTTGCACGCACTGTTCTTCAATAGCTCCACAAAAGTATTGACTTCATTCTTCCTGATATGTTTCTCCAATAACATTCGATTGTTGTGGACGAGAGCGGTGATGGTTTCCTCTGCATGGATGTCCCGTCCTATTTGAGTTTGCATGAACCCAAATTCTCTGGCAATGCTTTCCTACAAAAAACAAAGGAGGAAATGAGTAATCTTCACGTCAACGGACCCTTCTTCATTCATGTGTTATCTGACTTGGTTTTTTCGATACTGTTGCTGACTCAAATTTATCACTTTGTAACAGAGTCGAAAGGTATACTTCCACTTGGCCTGCATTGTTTCGCTCCCGTCATCTTCTTGAAATTCCTCACAAAGCTTGCCACTATGACCGGGCCTCGAATCCATGGTCACTTTCAAAATCTTAAATACTGTGTCGATCAACGACTGTTCTCGAAGCAGTTTCTGTCGATCTCGTGAAGGCTGGGTCACAACGAACTCCAAAGGATCGACATTGTGATGACTTGAGTCCGTCTCAGCAATGAAGAATATCACCTCCTTTAACACGTTGCAGACATGTCTGTGAAAAAAGGCAAACATGGAATACACTTTTCGTCAAAAAAGGTTGAGTTGTTTTAAGATCAGACCTTCGGTCGTGTGCATTAGCCATTCCTAGTTCCAATTTTTGATGAAAGTCCTCCAAGACCTTGCACACATCGTTGACAAAATCCAAATCCCTCACTTCGACCGGAGGGACGGACACGACCTGAAATGCTTCTTCGTCTCTTTTAGACGGGGAGCATATCAACTTCATCATGCATCGTTGCTCGAGAGCCCTGTCAACATCGATTGGGTCTTTCGTGGCTCGAACCCACCTCCTGGAAGAATAGTGTCGTAGTCTGATGTATGCTGACTCCGGCACCACAGCCTCATCCGTTTCCGCAGCCGTGGGACAAAATTCAAACATGCTTTGGTTCTTGTCTTGGCCAGATTTGATTGGAATTGGAAATATTGTTGGCGCGTTGTCATCTACACTGGGATTCTGTGCAAACCCAACATGATCTCCTCGCGTGGGCTCAGCACCAGGCGCAGAGTCTCCAGAGCTGAAGTTATAGACACTTCCATCAGACGCCAAGTACAGCCCTGTTGCCATGTGTTTCAGCCTGTAGATGGAATTCCAATACCCAGCCCCAGAAAGACAAGGATCCTGTTGCATCACTTCCACTTCCCACAGAGCTTTACTTGACGTTGCAGACGTGGCCGTAGCCCTCTGTGTCTTGCGGAGGAAAACATGGTGCTGGTGCTTATACTTGTCTAACGTGAGAAACTTTTGCTCATCGACGTGAAATAGACGCACTACATCCCCACCTTTAAGTCGTTTTGGAACGTTTTCCGCATAGTTTAAGAACAATACAAGCCTCCACGCCTTCTTGTTTGAGGAGAAGTTGACCTCATGGCAGTCTAGATGGTCGATGAGATGGGCGTCGGACGCATGAAGACACTGTTGTGTACTCCCTGCAGCCGTCAAGATGACTTCATCTCCAGCAACCACCTTATCCCCCAAGCTTCTGTGTTTGAAAGAGTGATTTATTTGAAACCAAGAGTCCTCATTCCCATTCTTGTCCAGGTACACCCTCATTGCCAACTTATCCGACTTGGCTGGGATCCTTTTATTCACTGTGAGATACTTGTTGGACTTCATGTGGAGCAGTTGGACGCAGTTTCCATAAGCCAGCGTCATTCCAATCTTTTTAGACATGTCTTTCTCATTCTGCCCCTTCTCCAACTCTGCTGCATGCTGTAAAAAAAGATAAAAAGAGACCGTCAGGACAGGGCACCAAAAATGACTTTTTATTACGTGAAGACTCTTCATCAAAATGGCTTCCTCCTGCGTTCGAGTCGCAATGTTCGACCGAGAGGCGTGAAGGTACTGCTGCTGGGCAGAGTACCGCATGGTCGGACACAGTTTGAAAAGACAGTCTGCAGAGATAGATAATCATGTCATCCTCGTGAGGATTTTGAGAGAATTCTTTTTTCTTACCTCTGAATTTTTTCGGGGGTTCCTGTAGCTTTCCATTGCCGGGAGAGACTACACATCGGATGTCGTCAACAGACCTGAGAGCATACAAATGTCCTGAATGCATTGGATACAAATAAAGTGTCAAAGTACCCCAAAGTGCTGAGAAACCCTGACACGGCTCCTTCTCCATAAATACTCACGACGTCGCCAAAGTGTAGTATTTTGGGGTTATTGTTGTTACTCCCACAGCTCCCAACCTCCATGATTTTAATTATCCCTTCACTAATTGGCAGTCAAGAGGCCGACGCCTCATAAAAATAATACCAGATCCATAATACACAAAGCAAGGGCAGAAGAATGGAATAAAATGTATAAAAAAAAGAAGGAGGATGAATGAGAATGAAGTAAAATGATAGTTTGTGGTTAAAAAAAGGAGAGTGATAAAAGATGATAGTTAAGGTAAATAAACAATTTAAAAGCGTAGAGAAGACAGCTGACGGTTCTATAATTACTGACTAAAAAAAAGCTTG
>JAQIWU010000480.1:0-25725 GCA_034696445.1 Isotomiella minor
ATTATGGTTCCCAACACATTTGTATAATTATAGTCCAGTATACTTTTGATGAATTTGACAGTTGGGACCACAGCTCTCTCAGTCATGAGCAAATAATTAATGAAAAACCGATCACAGGGACCTCCTTTTCAGGCTTGTTGCATTGCACATTTTGGTACATGGATCTCTTTTCCTTTTTTGGGCCTCCCATTGCAAATCATCAACTCTGCCCATAAGCCTCTTCTTCTCTCCCCTTCCTCTTCTGCCAGAATGGAAACAGATGACTCTCTCTCTCTCTGAACTTTCCGAAAAAAGCAGACATATTTGATAGAAAAGTTTTAGACTTTTTCTATTGAATAGCTTTTAAGTCACTACAATTAAGGTGAGTTCATATAACCCTCCCTTCCTTTGTGTCGCTTTTTAAATCAAATGACTTTTTCTTATGTTTCAGCCGGATTCATCATATCACAATCCAAAACGACTGACGAAGAAGAAGACTTCATTTTTATTACAATTTCAATCTTTGGACGACGACGACCGACTGTGACCTCCCTATGTTTATTTGGTTTATGTTTGTGTACAGTTTTGTATTTGTATGACTCACAACTGTTGATTTTGTTGACCTTATCGGAGTCCCCACTTTGTTTTTTGTTTGGTCTTTCCTTATCTGTAGCCTGTCTGGATTAACTTTTTTTGTGAGTAAGGTATTAAGCATGTCCTCTTCTAACACAGGCAGTAGTGGCAGTCGTATTGTTTTTAATTTGATTGACTTTAGTTGATGCATTGTTTTTAAAAAAAAGAATGCCCAGTTGTTAGGAAGTTGATATTTAGTTCAGACTTAATTACGCCTCTGACGAAAGAGTCTTCGTGTCATTTCAATATTGTCAAAAAAGATATTTGATACCTACAATATTATTAGCTATGACACTGTCTAGTCAAAACAGAATTCTCCCTTCGTCTTACGGTAAATTAGAGCTTGGTTTACTATTCGCTGGATTCATTTTGTTAAACACTTCCTGGGCAGCTGGTGATGATGACGTTAAAGTAAGTCCCGAGTCTCTATACCTACTTATGGCATATGGAGTGCTAATTCAAGCGTTGTCTTATTGTTGTAGAAGGATGTCCAATTGAGCTATGGAGAAATGACAGTCTTTCCCAACAATGGGACAAATCAAAGTGGGCCAGCGTTATGTTTCCAGTTTCCGTCCGACTATTTTGATTTGCCAACAACAAGCGAGGCATTTACAGTAAGTTCTACGTTATTCATGTGAATCACTCTAATTGTAAGAATTCCTCTCTAATCTATTATTTCAGACACGATACAGGGTTCAAAATGAAACCACCATTAATCCCTGCGACAAGAACATATCAGTGTCGGACAATGTTGAACCGGATTCCGAGGCGACGCGCTTAGTTTTAATGAAAAAGGACGAAAATTGCAGCCTTCGTGAATACCTCCAGTATACCAAGGTAAATTTCTTATATCATGTCATGCCCATAGTACCAAGTTAATCTTCTACTTTTGCAGGACCACAATGCCACCGGTTTGTTAATTGTTGGGGCACCAACTGACCACTTGAACCTGACTACTGACTCACTGCAGAATTTGACGGTGGTGGCCTTTGTGATTTCAACCATTGAAGAAGATATATCTGTAAGTCGTTATTGTAATGGAATTTTGTTCTGGTTATTAAATGGAACGCTTGATTTAGAGTGCTGAAAGCTTCTATGTCGAGCTGAAAGCATTGTCAGATGACGCCCCCATTGAAGGAGCAAGCATAGTGCTAATAGTATTGGCGTGTTTTTGCGTCGCTGTTGGCTCCGTCACTGCAAACCTTGTCAGGACAAGGTAGGAAAGAAACTTTCTTTGGCAACCCTTTAATTATGTAATTACTGTTATGTTTTTTTAAAATCCAGGCCCACACATCAACAGATTGCTGAAGGGGAGACGCAGCCGCCTTTTCACGACATTCATGAAATGCAACTAAATTTTTCTATAACGCTTGTTGTGTGTATGGTGGTATTCATTTCTACAGTATTAGTACTTTTGTACTTCTTCTATATGTATCTCGGTAAGTACCTTAATGATGATGTGCCTGTTAACGTTGGCAGAAGGATGTAATTAATGATTATTAACTGCTATTTTTTTACTTTGACAGTCTATTTTTTCGTATTCGTCTATTGCGTAGCTACGTCACGAGCGTTGTTTGATATATCCGTCCAGATTCTTAATATTTGCGACATGGACTTGAAAATGCCGAAAATTAGAGGATGGGGGATTCATCGATATTTGCTTCTCGTCGGCTGTGTAGCAGCTCCATGTTTGTGGTTCGTGTTTAGAAAGACTCCGCACATTTGGATTTTGGAAGATTTTTTGGGGGTCTGCTTTTGGTACATTAACTAATTTCTACTGGTTGATTATCACTTAGTATGTATAGCTAACAACGTGTATGAACTTGTATTACAGCATCCATTTGCTTCAGACGATAAGGCTTCCCAGTCTAAAGATTTGCACAGTTCTTCTCTCAATGCTGTTTGTCTATGACGTTTTTTTTGTATTCGTGACGCCACTCTTCACAGCGGTATGTTGTCATGGCGTTTCCATGGCGTCATATTGTAGATTTAAGTCATTGCTCGTTGAATGAACAGGACGGAAAAAGTATTATGGTGGAAGTCGCAACAGGTGCAGGGTCCGGAGAAACACTCCCTTTACTCCTACGAATCCCTCATTTCAAACAGGAATCTGCATGTTACAAAACGGCGTAAGTGGTCTTAAGAACGAGACATTTATGTGTACGATCATAACTTGTCATGGTAACTGTGTAGATTTTCATTACTTGGCTTTGGAGATGTCATCTTGCCTGGACTTTTAGTCTGTTTTAGTCTGACTTACGACAATCTCAGGAAAGACAAATACCCGGTGTACTTTATAATCGCAATGTCAGGTACGACCAGTGCGAAATCAATAATCTTGTATCAAATGTGGAGAATGACCGTTTGATTGTGATTATTTCCAGGGTACGTGATTGGTTTAATTGGAGCCTTTATCGCTCTCCATTTAATGCGCGTTGGCCAACCAGCACTTTTGTACATCGTGCCTGCGATTGTCATCCCCCTTACCATCGGGAGCCTGATAAGAAAGGACTTTAAAGGGATATGGACGGGCGAGTACAGGCCGTTATAGTGCCCATCTTTAGTATTAATTTAAAAACTTCTGACTAATACGTGTTATTTAAATGCTCTTGTTTCTAACCAGACTTATTTGAAAACAAACAGAAATAAATACTGCGAATCTTTTAACTTGAGAAAACTGTATCTCGTTTTTAGCCCATAATATTAAAATAACATGAAATCAGTCTCTGATTTGACTTGGGTGGAAAAAAGATGTGAACAAAGGAAAATCCAGTCGCGGGTTCCAGACACCGGGAACCTCATCATCTGAACAAAGAACCAGAATTCGACTCACTCTTCACATCACACTTCAGTCCATCAGCCTCTTCTGCTCACGTGTTGTGGAATAAGCATTTTCTAATTTAATTAGATTGAAATATTCCGTCTGATTATTTTGTGCATTTCTGCTACAAAAAAACCCAAGTGTGAGGATGAAGGACGAAGTTTTGATCCCTGCTTCTGTTAGAAAGTTCTACGCAGCTAGGCAAGGGATCTTTTTAAAATTATGTATTTGATTTTAATGTCTTGAATTGAATTGTAGGGATAGGGGTGCATTGATCAAACTGACCGAGAATCCGGAGGAATTCATCGACGACGCGTTTGGTAATACATACAAAGTTGAAATTACGTTGTTCGTCAGTAACATAGACTGTCTTTCCTTTTAGCTACCATCACTAATCACGGAGAAGATATGAAGAAGGACTGGTCAACTGCCTTGTCTTCTCAAATTCAGTCAGTCTTTGACAAGGCGGATATTGAGGATTTGCACAACGTATGCGACTTACCCACCTACCTTCTCTAATCAGTTGTAAGAGGGTTTTGATTTCTGTTCTGTTCCTTAGATCCCATCGATTAACGCAATGGACGAGGATCAAATACGCGAAGTACACGGGAAGGTTGTTAGATTTCGTTGTATGGTGCAAGACATGGCGTCCGATCAACTGATGTATTTGGCCAAAACAACACTGACGACACCTGAGGGAGGAAGGAGAGAAAAGTGCCTCATGTTTTTGCATTCTTACGATGATGTGCGTTAAGTTTTCTCCACAACCATTCGTTAAGAAAGCACAATAATAATAATTACTAATTATTCTTTTCATGTGTAGGTGGAAAATTACAAAACCCTGCTCCAAGAAAATGAAAATGTGAAGGATTTGAGAATGATGGACGTCTTGCACTGCACAAAGCCTCCGGGTGAAACGGACTGGGTTACAAAAGTATGTTGTTGTATGATTTTGCAAGAGTTGTTAATTAAAATTATGCCGATGTACCAATTCAATTCGAATTTTGTATTTTCTTAGTTGGATAAAGTGTATAACAGCAAAATGGATTTCGAGGTCGGAATGAAAAATACGGACACTACTGAACCTGGTCAAAACAGTCTTCCTGGAATAGCTGTATCTGTAAAGGTATCTGTAGTTACTATTAATGAGAAAGTGTATAAGAGTGATTGTTGTGTATGTCAGGTTTACAATACTGCTCATGATTTGAAGATGAACGATGTGGCCGATATGTATGGAATTTTAACCGTGACGGAAGGAAGCGAACGAGAAGGAGGAGATCAAGCCCCATTGGATCAGTTTATTCATCAAGTGTGTTACGTAATCTTTATCTTTACTCCATCGATATCGATATAAACCTTTTTCTTGTTCCCAGGAGCAGACAAATGATGGAAATTCATCTGTTGGGGCAAAACAGATACACCTGTATCTTCTTGGATATTCTAGAAACTGGTGTTATGAGTCTCCGCAAGTCCTACTGACTCTTGCAAAGTTAGGTAAACCATAATTTATCATTGTTCTTTTCCAGAATGCGAAAGTAACCTACCATTGTAACATATCATTGACATTGTCTAGGGCAATTAAACTTCTTGGATGACTGGAGACAACGTCCGAGAGAATTAATAATGATCCTATTGACTGAATGTTTCATGGGAGACAAACTTGTGGCCCGCTATGTACTTCTGAACTTGCTTTCCAAAGCGTGAGTTGTTTGTCTGTATACCATTTTATTGTCTTTCTTTAAATGAAAAACTCTGCAGGGCTTGTCGGATGGAAGGCTTTCCCATTGCGTCTTTGCCATTATGCATTACCAACGTGCCGCTGGTGGTCAGTCGTTTCTTCAATTCTGTTCTTCAGGAATTAGTGACGAAGTGCGTGTATGTTGAAAATGTGCTGGAAAAAATAGCATCAACCCCATCGCCTATTTCCCCCAGGTAAGTGTACCATTCCTTAGTATTAATTTTAATATTTCATTTCTATGCTATGTATGATTGTCGTTTACTTGTTCAACTATGTTCAGTTTAAATGGGAGTTTGAGTGTACGAAAATTTCGGCAATCCATGCGAATGTCGAAGTGTACAACTTCTTGACATTTCATCATAGGGATATCAATTGTGTACAATTGGCTTACTACTTTATTTTTACTGGATTTGCGTAATTTGAATACTGTGTCCTGAGCTTCTTTTTTGTTCCACCCACCCACAGAAAGAATTATGAACTGGAGAAACTCGAGTCTGGGATGTTGCAACTTAGCAATGGCACCCACTTGCTGTTGCAAGAGGAAGCTCTGACGCCAGCAGAACAGCGAAATCTCTGCAACAACCCACACGGTAAGTTTTTTGATGAAAATATACAATATGCGGTAAAGCATGCTTTTTGATGTACGCATTTCTGCCCTGTATCCCTGGAGGTCTCGTGTTTTAGAATGACATTTTCAGAAGTGGCTATATGACGTGATGTATGTTGGGGATATTAGCATTTTGGCTAATAAAGGAGTTAATCGGTCTCTTTTAAAGCCCTTTGGGAACACGAGTAGTCCAATTTAACCTAATTTAGCAAATCCTTGTCGACTGCAACCCTTAATTTTATTCCTGAATTGATGTAGTCTTGGTGAAGCGAAAGCAAAGGCCGTGCGACAAAGCATGGAAGTGTTGGCCTGGGGCTTAAATGAAAATTGAGTTGAGTGATGAGCAGTTCTGATCTTTTGTCAGACTACATTATTCTTTACCTGGGCCTTAATGCTTACGTGGGGCATTGAAAGCCCCTTGACTATTCATTTCTGAAGAGCGACTGTCCATCACTTCCTCACTTGAGGCATGAATCTTTTGGAAGAGAGGAGAACAAAGTTGTACTGCAAAACGTTTGGGTACGGGTTGAATTGAAATCTGCATAAATTACGTGACTACAACTTTTCCATAACTTAGCTTAGTATCTCGCCTTGGCTTTCTCCCCAGACGAGACGAGCTTTCTCTCTCCTCCTCCTAGCCGCACTCTCTTTCTTTGTTTAAACATTGCAAAGCGACCGGTCTTAGTATCAAGTTTTCGACAGCCTTTGATATAAATATGTAAGAGGTGAGTCCCGGCCATCTGGAGTCATTTTTTCTCAAGTCCTCTCCTGACACTACTGCAGGGTTGAGAGAGAGGATGAGGACTAAGATAGTTAGGCGAGAGAGAGACAAGGGAGACCAGAGTGGAAAGAGGAAATTCACTTATAACTTCCTTCTCTGTAGAACAATTTGATTCACACGGTAGTTACTCAGAAGTTTCAAAAGTTGGTTGTGAAACAATGCCTAGGCGCACATAAGTCGACTTTTAACAAGCCAAACAGACATGCTGCCGAAGCCTTGCACTACGACACCTTGAAGCTTTTGCCCGAAACCTTTAAAGTTTTCCTCTTTGAACTATTTCATGCTGTTTGACAGGAATCTCGAATTTGAAAGCATTTCAAAAGTTAATCGAATGGCAGACGGTGGATTATGACTTCAAATTTCATCAAATGGAGTTTAGCCATGAGGTCCCTGTGCTCATCCTATCCAGCAGCACCAAGTCAGCCTTCAAGGTATGTCATTTACATGTACCACTAGACTCTGGGTAAATTAGACCCGCTCCTCTACTTTAAGAATGTCGTGGAAGTGCCGTTTGAGCCCACAATGCCGATTGCGGATTTCGAGACTGTTGTACAACCTCGAGTTGCCCAGATTTTGAAGAACTTCACCAGTTCCTGGTTGCTACGAGACTTCTTTACTACCGCTAAGAAGCCACTTGCGTTTGACATAACGGATGCTATGCAAACGGTAAGTGTTTCGCACTGGTTGTCTTGATGATTAGCCTTGTTCTGATGTGCTTTCACTTTTCTGTGAACTTTCTTTGTTAAAAAATTATTTGTAGTTTGGGACATTTGAGTGTTTTAATCTGTAGTGCTATTTGAGACCCACTCACCCAAGTTGATTATTATACCGAATTCACTAATGCTCATTAATCAAAAGCCATGTTGTAGTGGGAGAAGTTAATAATGGAAGCCTTGTTTTTGTAGATGATGACTAACGAATTCTGCGAAATGCGACGGAGCCAAGATGCGACCACTCGAATGGAGTCTAACGATTTCGACATAGCGCTTACAATGTGCAGGTAAGACTTTCTCTTCTCTCCGATTTTCTCTTTTCTCCCTACCGTAACATCAGGCTTTCCTTTCACAAGTTTATAGTCAGCTCTACAAGTGAAGTAGAACTTCTCCTCTTTGTTGCACTCACATAGCTTCCCTCATGATTTGATAGGGAGGTGAGTAATTTGTGAGGAATATTCAGTTGTCACATGGAAATGTTGTGGATACGATGTAGAAACGACCCTTAGCTCCATGCACTATGGTTGGCAGGATTCCAAGCAAGTGTAATTGTGAAGGGAAAGTCAGTAGTTGGAAGATTCTATTAATTCTGAGCCCATTTCAATGAAACTGGGATAAACGAGAAAATTCTTTCTATTCACACCGAATTTAATTCAATTGACTGGTTTCTCATGTTGCAGAAATTGGTTAAAACATTATGGCGAGACTGAGCTCACAGAAGACGTATGGAGGGAAGTCCAAGCAATACAAACTCTCCGGAAAACGCGATTGATCAACCGTCAGAGTAACAGGAACGGCCAACAATAAGGACCGGGTCTCAGACTTCATCATCATCCTTTGGTCCATTGAATAAGTCGTAATTGAAAAAACTGTAATTCTTTTTTCTGTCTTTTATGTGTATTTTTTACTATTATATGCTCTGCCTGAAGTCTACTATTCTCAAGGATTTTTAGCTTCTCAATTTTAAGTTGTGAATTTTTGTAAGCTGAGACTCTTAAACTCACAGTTATTCGTTCCTTACCCATTTCAAAATATAAGAGATTTTTTCTTTCAGTAATGCTTTCTTGAGCTATTTCGTTTGTATTTCGACTTAATGTACCGACTCACTTATTCTAGTCGGTCGGACGCTATGTGTAACTTTCTTCTGGTGTACAATAAATGTGCTCTTTTAGTCCCGTGAAGGCTACTGCTGTCGACATAAATAATGAATAGCGTCCTAATCGTTTGTTGGAGATGCATAATATGTAATACTCCTTCGTTCTGGCGGTTGTATGTAACCAGCCTCAACCAAAGGTTGTTAGGCATGTTGTCCTGTTGTCGTCACATACGATATAGAGAAAGAAAGAAACTTTGTAACTTCTCTTGGTGGTGCTGAGGGTCATACAACGCCTCACACTTTCCATACTCCGATTCGATGTCCCATTTCTCGCACCTTTCTCCACTACACACACCATCATCACCATCATCATCCCTTGAGCTATTTTATACATTATGCATTTGAACTTTATTTGCCCTCGCTTTCTCTCCGCACATTTTCTGGAAACGGTCTCGAATTTGCTCCATGACTGGCGATTATAGTGTCATTAATGGATTATAGCTTTAGGCAGTAGTGGGGAGCACTGGGCAAATGCAGCCTGCCAGACTTTGTTTGGTAACAGTTGGAAATGGAAAATTCCTCCATTTGACAGTGGGTGGAGTTAACGGCGAGGCGGAGAACTTCACTTTGAATATTAGTTTTTATGGCGTGCATATAAAAGTTATTTCTGTATTGAACTCGACAGTGAGGAGAGAGAACCAATAGACCATTACCAAAGTGAAAGCGACGAGGGAGAAAGTGAAATAAAGGATGCAGTGCGGGTCGATCCGCCAACTTTTTGATGTAATGTAATCCAAGTACGTAAAACGAGAATGTGGTGAAAATGAGACAGGGAGAAGCATTTCCATCTTGTTTTGTTAAGTACCACCATGCATTTTAGTCAAACTCATATAGGGGTAACAGGTGAGAGGAGTTGAGGCACTTACAAGGCGGGGGTGCTGCTCTGATCGTATTATCATAAATGTCTAACGTTTGATCTTCCAATTACTACTTCACACAAAGGCTTGGAATGACATGTGTACCTACTTTGACTTTGACTGTGAGCCGCATTTTTGCAGTTTAGTTTTAGGAAAATATATGTAAGACTATGGATTCTTTTCTTATCACATGCAAGTCAAAGCCTGTTCGGTTCGCATTAAGCATAGTCTTTAACTACTATTCATGAAACGAATGAGCGACGACTATTTATCGGTCCAAGAAGCAGTGTAGCATAAGTTCCAAGTAAAAGTAAGTGTGGGAGAGCTGGAAGCAATGAAGGGTAGCGAGAGTAAGTTAAGTTTGCTAACTTGAGTAGTAAAAAAGGCGACTGAGCTTCCTTTTAAAGTTTTCTTTCCCTCTCTCTTCCCTATACTTATTACTATTATTGCCCATACTACTGGCCTGGCCTGCCCTGCTTTCTTTCCTTCTTCTTTTCTTAAATGAAAGGAACCGACTCAAGAGAACATCCTTTACAACTACATTAAAATTGGCTAAAATGAAAGTTTTTCTTTGAGAAAACTTCCTCCCAGACTGACCCAAGTAAATTAAGTTTTGCTCAAGCTTTCATCTTCTTCGACGACTGCGTTTCCATCCGTAACAGTGAATCCCTGTCACCAATATTGAATGTGCAAATACTTTACTTTTTCTTCCTTACATTCTATTCTATCCCCCCCTTTCCTCCCATCTCCAGCACACAGGACATATATACACAGACAGTAGTGGCCAATGAATTGAGCAATTTGTTACAAATTGTATTACGACTGGAAGCCTTGTGTATGTGTGTGTCGTGAAATGAAAACAAGTTTCAAAAAAAAAGAATTTTGACGTCACATTTCAGGGAAGGGTGTCACCTGAGCTTAATTGGTTTGTTGTCGTACACGTGGCCAGCACTTTTTTGTATTTGGAGAAAGGAAAGAGAGAAAGTAAATGATGGCGGGTGGTTCTGAGGAAGTGCCGCCTAATGGGAAGGTAAAAGCCTGGAAAGGAATTTGAATTTATATTAAAAGCCGGTTGGATGGTTGATGAATAGGAAGATGATGATGGGAGGAAGCGAGGGGGGAGATGTGTCCTGAACGTAATGAGATAATGCAGGATAGGGAGCGGAGGCAGGTGAGAAGATTATTATTATCTAGGATACGCAAAGTGTGTGAGTCGTGGAAATAACAAAGGGTTTAGGAGCACCTTGTGACACTTTCAATTTCCAAAATGTCACAAAGTGTCATCTTCAATGGTGAAAGACTGTAGAGGTTTGTGCGTTGTGAGAAAGTAGAATAGAATAGAAAAGCTTTATAGCTCCTTCTTTTCTTTCTCTTTTCTTCTTCCGCCTTGTCCCATGTGCCTGGCCTGGGGTATGTTCACTGCCTCCCCTCTGTTCTGTGCTATCCATGCATGGATGACTGTTGGTTAGATAAGTTGGCAGGAATAAAGTAAGTTAAAAGAAAAAGTGCCTCCAGCCTCCTCAAGAGGAAGACAGAAGGAACTGGTTTCCCTGTCGTCTTAGTCTCACTCTCACAACACTGGCCATGTACAAATGTGAGGCCCAGTTAATTTCGTCCCTCCTCCTCCTCCCCCTCCTTCGTCGTCTGTCTTCTGTCTTCTTCTTACGCCAGGGTCCTCATTTCCACGTCGAGTGGCTGAGTGATTGCCTTAAAAGACGACTAATAGTGATTACGTCTCTCTCTCCCCCAAATCTTACGACCACACAATCCTCCTCAAACCTCCATAACAACTTTTGTACTGTTGTATATGACTATGGCAGTCGTGTTTCAGCTTCTTTGTTCGTTTTTTGATGTATTTAAATAAAAAGAGGAAAGGAAGAAAAAAAGATAGGACCATTGACTACGGGATAGCCGGCTGTGTTTGATTAATCCCCTTGAAATTCTTTCTCTTTCTCTCTGGAGGGCAAACTGTGCATTGGTTTTGGTTGATTTTGATATAAGACCACATTTGGTGGTGGAGGCTGGGTGGCTGCTTGCCTTTGGAAGGAACATATTTGTCGGTGGCAGAGTGGAAAGAAAGAAAGAAAGAAAGAAAGAAAGAAAGGAGAAAGTATGAAGCCTGTGGTGCCAAATGCATTTGAGCTCCAGAATCCCGTACACTTTCTCTCTCAAGCAACCCACTCAGCCCTTGCTTTCTCTTCTGCATGCTCACCAAGTGTATAGTATTATTGGTGGTGCCCATTGTTTCCCACTGCCTCTGCCTCCTCCGTGAGTGAGTTAGTGAGTAAAAGCTGTGGAGAAAATCTACGTCCGAAATCTACACTAATACATCCCAGGCAGGCAGGAGATAAGAAGGGAAAAGGGAGAGCAGTCAATGCGATGCCCGGCTCTCTTTCCTTTATTCCATACCATCCGATCCCACATCCATCCAACCATGCCTACGGAGAGAACACTACACACACATACACACAATTCGCAAAATAAACTGTTGAGTGGTGGGACGTCCTGCGCTTGCTTTTCCCTTACAACGCCTCGGCAACCGTCGGCGACAAGTGTGGAGTTAGGTATGGGTATGGATTCCTCAGTCGACGGTCGGAAGCGCCTCGGCCATGTGCTCCCTTCTGCCGTTATATTTCTCCAAGACCATGGTCTCTTTCCAATCACTCTCCATCAGGTCGTCTCACCGAGACTACTTCCACACTCAGACAGCTTCAGTAGTCTTTCACTCTTCTCCTACGGTGCTTGGTCTCAAACAACGCTCTGGCAAGTCGTGACTCTGGTCACAAAAGTCACTCTTCGTCGTCGTCGTCAACGCTGTCAGTGTCAACTCATCTCTTGCATCAGAGACACCTTCTTTTCCTTCAGTCTTCGTCTCGAATGCGTGTTTGACAATCTTATCCTTGGTGCTGTAACAACAAAGATAAAAGGTGCGAACCCGGTTCTATTCCCTGTGTGATCCCCAATCATAAAGACAGGTTAAGACTACTAATCATTAATAATGAAATAAGAAACCTCGTTCTTCTGCGATAAGAGATAAAGTACTCCAGCACTCTTACTCACGGAACTGGTCGTAATTTAGTCGACTCATTTCCCGGATTCCAAACACCTTCATTCAACTTAACTCGTGTACTTTTTGGCTTGTGAAAGTGAAGTGGTGGAGAAAAGAGAGAACAAAAAAGTTGGACGATTTAAGCATTTGCCTCGTTGCACCTGTTGGGCTGCCAAAGAAAGAGTCCGTGTGCTGTAATATATGAGTTCTTCTTGGCGTTACTTACTTTGTTGCTATTAGTGGAACACGGCTTGGGTTCAGTCATAAGGAGGAAGTAGGTGGACATTCCTCGACACTCGACTCAAGGCACGGTTCTTTACTTTCTCTTTCTCCACTTTCTTTCTTTCATGTCTCATTTTCACAGCGTGTAGCTGTGCTCCTTATCTAAACCACGTTTTTAAACCGAGATGCATGGAATGCATAAGGCACCCACATTGACAATCAAGGCCGATTGGCATACGAGGGTTGATTTTTTCTTTCTATCTCCATTGCATTTGTGTCATTAGCTGTGTATTCGGAAACCAAAAAAAGAAACGTGGAAGAAGGCATGCTCAAGTCGCCCCAAAATGTGTTTGAAGGAGTCTGTGCTTGAAGTGAACTTGGAGATGAAAAGCCCTTTTCGATGGAAAGCAGGCTTTGGAACCTTGTTGCCCTGTCACCTTGATTGTATTAAACTCGTGGTGTTTAAACTCAACTGTGCATTGTGACGTGGTGTGCAGGTTCAGAGGACATGGACTACAAATAGCCTCTCAAGTGCACTTGTTCTTATGACTCCAACTGCTCCCCGAGCAATTATCACCCAGCGGAAGGAAACTCTCAATGTGTCATTGTGCCAGTTCATCAGGGCAAGGCAGGAGAGCAGTTAAGAGAGGGGGAGAGAGAGACTATGATTGATTGGATAAATAAATGGATGAGGGAGCAACGGAGAGAGAAAGTGCACCACCAGCCCCTGTGTGTAAAATGAGAGATATTTGGGACTTGATTATATCGAGTGGAGTGGTGGGTGGGTGAGCATTCTGATTTAGGTGGTTAGTTGTGGAGGACAATGAGGCGAATTAAAGTTGGTTGATTGGGGAACTCTTATTGCGTACTGAACTGACTGAATAATATACCTTCACCTTCCTCCCTTCCACTACCACCACCACTACCTACCGACTCGTCATCGTCATTGTCTCTCTGGTCCTTGCAACAAGACAAACAAAAAGATGTCTGACCCTGAGGATATGGAGAGAGACGATGGTGGTTGGATGAGCGACATGGCGTTGGGCCATTCGTACGATGACGTTCACAAGAACTTCTCCAACATAATGGATTATTACGACACTTCCGGCAACGGTACCAACAACACAGTGGTCCTCCACGCGATGGGAGGCTACTCCACCCTACACATTATTATATCTTCCATTGTTCTGACTTTCATGATGATCGTGGTAGTAATTGGAAACATGCTGGTTATAATTGCCATTGCCACTGAGAAGTCACTCAAGAACTTGCAAAATTGGTTCATCGCTTCTTTGGCAGTGGCAGACTTTTTCGTAGGACTGCTCATAATGCCATTCTCGTTGGCCAATGAGTTGATGGGGTACTGGATATTTGGCAGCGTCTGGTGCAGTATCCATTCTGCCATGGACGTCTTGTTGTGCACTTCTTCCATCATGAATATATGCCTCATCAGCCTAGATCGATACTGGTCAATCACTCAGGCAGTAGACTATTTAAAAAAGAGGACCCCGGCAAGAGCAGCAGTCATGATAGCCATGGTGTGGATTCTCTCAGCCTTAATATCCATTCCCCCCTTACTTGGCTGGAGGGATCCAGACGCCATCAATAGCTCTCCATTGCCCACATGTCAAGTAAGTACATACACTTGGCCTTATTCTTGCCATCGATCAATGGTCCAAAGTTTCATTGCTTAATAGCTTGTACAATTGCCATTCACAGTCTCCCTACCTATCGCTTTCCCCATAATGAACAACTGCTCCCTCCTCCTTTGCACCCTCTGCTTTTGTTCTCATCTTAACTTCTTGAACCCAAAAACCCACACCCGACGAGTTCTATAAGAGTCATTAGGGATCAGCTGGGTCATCCTTACTTTCTCCTCCGTGAGAGAAAGCCAGATCATCATAAGGCAGTCTAACGTGAGCTCATGCAACCTCAATCAGCATACGTGACTCCAGACTGAACCCCAACGAATGTTCCGGTAGTGAACCCAAAGGGACACAAGTTTTCCCAAAATTAGCTTGGAGAATTGGGATTCTAAATTATCACTAATTGTTGTAGGCAAAGTTGAGAACTAAAGACTTCCTTTCTATGAAACTGATCTTGTTCCAATGCAGACACTTCTATAAGTCAAGGCAGCTGCAAACAATCCGAGATAAACGTAATTGGTCGTCAGTTCAGGATTTGTCTTAGTTCTCAGGCTCATAAATGTGTATTGCCATGGTGAATCAATATGGGGCATTATAAGACGCTGGAATAAGTTGTATGACAGCGTCTTTCTGAGACAGTTCTCTGGGTTTGTTAATACTGATGTGTCGGGTGATGAAAAATCAGTGTAAAATTCTATGGCAGTGGAAAAAAGTTATTTGCTTACCCATCAATCTTTGAGCTTTCTCCTGTACGTACACCTTTCAATCCGGGTAAACTAAATCATATATCAATCTCAGTAAAGAGTGAAGGTGAAGGTTTAAAAGTGATCATACTGTACACCCTGCAAAAATAAAGGGAGTGAAGGAAACTGGCATTTGAACATCTTCCGCTTGCGTATGGATAACTCTATGAGGCATTTGTATCAATTTCATTCAGTCGCATCTAGGGTTTTCTTGTTATCATAATTCTGAAGGACTATGTCCAACCAAAGTAAAGAAAACTCACTTACAATTAGTTCGTGACCAGAGCAGCTTCAATCTTCATTCCCATTGTCATTAATGCCATTCAATTTTCCCTTCTAGATGAATAAGCAAAAGTCGAAACGATTCTTACGATTTCTTTATTACACTTTCCGTCACTTCTTAAATGTTATTTCATGGATATAAAAATGCAAATCCCGAACCTTGGAACCCTGATTTCAAAGCAGTATAGTATTCAATGTGTGTGATCCCTGTGGTTAATACTTAATGTCGCATGAAGCACAAATGAGTCTAATGCTATAATTATTGATGAGTGGGTTTCCTTATAAATTATGCACCAGTGTGTCCTGGTTACTCCATTGATAAATGGTATGTGGTGTTGGTTAGGCCAAGTCGCAGGTCAATAGCGCCCCTTGTTAAAACGGGAGGGGCAAAACAAGTCGTCCTTCCCTTCATCATTTTCGACGTTATTATTATTTCCCAACTCCACGAACTGTAATCAGAATTCTGACAATTGTAGCTGTAACATCGGGGGTATTTGGTGTCGATGCAAACGCAAACAAAGCTATACACCTGCGACATCCGTGGGTGCTTTTCAGTGAGAGTGTCTAATGCAAAGACATCTGAAGGAATAATGTACGTCGGACGTGACGCAACAAAGAAAGAGACATTAAAAGTGCCTTTCTGTTGAGGCAGAGAGAGAGAGAGAGAGAGAGAAAGCAGGGATGGAGTGAGACTTCCTTTCATCTCCTGTTTCATCATCACTATTTCACAAGCACCTTTCTTTTCCGACGACACAAGTTAAATGCTTTTGCATAGATAACTGAGCCGTCAGACTTCACCTTGCACAACTACTGGGCATACTAAGTAACAGATTTTAATGTTGGCTCTGTCGTGTAAATGAGCCTGGATTGAGCCGTGAGGACTTTGGATGTCAAAGGATGCGGGTAGACAGAATGACATAAAAAATGCGTAGCACGATTATCCTCAGATACTTTAGACCACTTTTGTAATGCGGGTCCTTCATTGTTGTGTAGTTAACTCCTGTGTACAACATCTAGAAAGTGGAAAGAAATTTTATACAACTACATTTCCTCCATTTGTACACTAATAAAATATTCAAGCTGCTGCCTTATGCATCAGTGTCCTCTGCTGAAAAGGAACTGCTCCCAATTCCCACGACAACCTGAAGGTGATAACGACTACCGTCACTCCACGATTTTGTCCCTTAAATGAAATGCCACCAAACCGAACCCAATTGAGGTGTGATTGATGAAGATGACAACGACACATTTACTTCACGATTGTTTTATCCCACCTTTGTTTCAATCGGTGTGGCGTTGTGTTAAAAAATACATTTCTGTTGTGTTGGCAAACTTGTTTTCCATAGTCGCACATGCATTGTATAGCCAATAAAGTTACAATTCAGACAATGCCACTACTGGTCGCGTAACGTAGTCACATCTCCTTTCAATTTTCTCATTTACATACCTCACCTTGCGTTTTAGATAAAGTGGTAAAGGTCGAAGATTGTCTCCTCGAGGGGTTTTATAAACCTGTGATATTGGAGATCGACTTCCACATAAAATTGAAAATAAATAAACTTTCACCAAAGTCTCGTTGGCTTATTTTATCTTCTCCGTCACTAAAACGACAAAAGCAATATAAATAGACTAGCGGTTGCCAATATTTGCATAAAAAGAATGAAGATAATGGGGCAGGATGATATGTGAATCATATCTGTCAAAATAAACTTCACACATACGAGTATTAAGCCAAAATCTCAGGTCACCCCTTTTGCAGTATTCCGTTAGCCTCATGCTACGTAGCAGTAGTGATGGTAAAAGGTTTAAGTGGACCTCAAGGTGAAATCTTTGCATATTTTAGGTTGAAGTGTTGTACAGGAACATAATAATAATAATAATAGAGCAAAAATAGATGGCACATAGAAGACGCTTAATAATAAATCAGGAATCAGGAGGATTTAGCTTTGCCCTTCAGTTTGCCGTCAAGTTGAGTCTTACACATAATATGATGATGATGCCACGCCACGTTCTAATTGGAGAATTTGTAATAAAGAGGATATGAGTAGTGAGGATGAATGATTTCCGATTTCCCAACCTCATTTCTCCTCAAACACGGCGGTACAAATGTCAGGGAATACGACCACAGGAGCGAGAACTTCAAAAGTGGCAACCAAGTGATGCCTAGCCAAAAGAGTTAATGGAATTAGGAAAATATGCGTCTAAATAACATCTTTTATAAATTGGAAGCAGGTGCAGTTTGCTTTTCCCTTTTTAGCGTACATGAAACGAAATAAACATTCCTCCCAGAAGTGTTACGAAAATACATCTCGACAGTCTTTTCCGCCTGACACCAAATTTGCCTCACTCCCTGTGAAATACTGGAGGAAAACGGAATGCATTTAATTTGTACGTGTGTTTATATCACAAAATCCCATCTCCACTGCATTTGAGCCGAGGCATGGCATGAAGGGTGATCGTAAAAGCAGGTGACCATGAAATATGAAATAATTTTTTGCTAAAATATGCGCACTCGTTCACGCTGGTGTGAAACATAAAACCGAACCCGGCTATCAGATTTGACACATAGGCATTTATGAATTCATTTACATCTCACAGTGAAGCCCAGGTTGCATGAAGTGCCAGGTTCAGTTTACCTCTTCCTTCACTCAGTCAGTATCGTCATGAGTGAAGTTCTGGGGAAATCGGTGGGATTTCTGCTATGACTAAGTTATGGCACTTTCACTCCAAGAGTGAACTCATTTCTGACTGAGAATAGGTCGACTATTTTTCTGCATCCACTGGTTTGAAAGGAAGTCATCGCGAATTTATTGTTGCTTTATTGATGCAACTTTTTCTTTTTTTAAAGACACACCAGGGAAAGAGAGAGAGAGTGCGGACGATGAGTCGGGGTACATGGAAGAGGACCATTGTGTAATGTGTAGAAAAGAGACATGCACTCTTCAAATATTAATCTTCTGGAAACAGTTGAGGAGAGTCCTTCGAAACATTCCTCTTCACAGTCAGTGTGTTATTCATTCGTGATGTGCCATCTTCCCTGCCTGTCCTCTTCCCATGCATGACATTTTTATTCGTTTTATTCACTTTCACTCCAATCCATCAACCCTAGCCTCCTCATTCACTCGAGAGAAACCTTTCTCCCTGCTCTCTCCTCGTGACTATATGTCCTAGGCTGAAGTAGGGAGGAGTGACGTGACGTGAAGAGGAAGGAGAAAGAGCCTGCCTGCCTCGAGAGCAAATATTGGTTGTCCCATTGAATCCACAATGTTGAATTTTCGACTTAAAACCTTTCCATAAACATTAACAACAACAACAGTGTACACAATAGGTGTGTGTACATTGGGCTACAAACATGAGTGCCTGGCGACACGAAAGTAAACTTTGTGACATGTGTACTTATTTGCCATAGCTCTACAAATTATACCTGTTCCTTTGTTTCACTAATTTTCTGAGTTAGACTAACAACAACTGGAAAAGTTGAGTCAAATATTCGAGGCAGAAAAATGTTGATACGTTACTACAATAATCTTTACTTTGTAGATTAGATTTGTTTGAAATTTGTAGTGGCTTTTGTGGAAAGCACAATCAGACCCAAGTCCTATATAGTCTTCTTCAAAATAATACAGGAAAGATGGTGAAATCAACAACTTGCTTAATCCGGTGTGCCATGGTTTACTTTACTTTCTCATTCCTTTTTCTTTGTGTAGGGTTTGTTCGTTTCTTAAAAAACTCTAGTTATATTTACTTGTTGCAAAACCAAAAAACTTGCATTGGTCTGTCTCTTGGGGAAAAGAGTGAGTGCTTGTATACGTCCGTTTGAATAAAAGATAATTTTCTCAAAAAGAAAATCCTAGACCTGTTTTAAAAGATTGAGCAGAAGAAGAATCTAAAAACTTTCTCCTTCTTGTTAGAGTGCACAGAAGACTGTATTATTATTGTGTCTCATGCAGCAGCCCGTGTGCGTCGTCAAATCGAGGGGTAGAGGAGGAAGCTGTGTTAAATTGAAGATGAAACAACGTAACCATGCCGGGGAGGGTCTCCAGAGGCCCGGAAGACATATTTTCATTGCTATCGTATATTATGAATCCAAAAGAAGAGACAGGATTAAAATAATAATAACGAGAGTCGAAACTCTGGACCAAGACCAGAAGAGAATAGAAAAAGGGTATCATCATTTTTCATTCTGCTTGTATACACAAAAAGACAGAAAGTCCCTGAGTTCTCTAAAGCTGCTAAATAAAATCACCTTTTCATACAAACAGAACACGTTCATGAAGTAAAATTATGTGGATGGAAAAGAAAATCAGTTTCCTCTCTCGTCTCTTTCCCCACAAGCAACACAACTTTCCATAATTAATTAGCATGGAGTGATGCGGTTGGAGTGGTTTATTTAGCTGTTCTCTTCACGTCAAGCCATCGATTGCCTACAAGCAGAGGGCCGTTGAATGAACCACTTGGGTGATTTATTCGACAATATCTCGATGTCTATCGTCGTTACAACCTACACTTCGAGTTCAATTGAGATGTGCTGAATGCAGCCAACTTCCTGAACTTAAAAACCTCGTCCAATATAAGAAAGAAAGGCGAGAGGATAGGTTTCTATGGGTTAGAAAAGGAGCAGCTCTCGTATGTTATGAACTCTTTAAAACGGCACAAATAATTAATGAGATGCCATCTCCCTTCCACCATTCATTATTTTCATCCATGCAATGCCAACAACATTGACAGCGTACCAAAGTAATAACAACCACCGTATTGTTGTGGCAGCATAGAGACTGACGTTTCACAGGGGATGGATTGATGAATGATGGGATGAGGAGAGATGGTTGATGCTGAACACGATGGCAGGAGAAAGTGGATCCACACAAAACAGAGTTGGAGAGAGAGACTTTGCAAGTCTAGACATGGATTGTCCATAAAGCTTCTTGTTGAAAGTCTTTGCATTGTATTGTTGATGTTCATATTTTGCGTGATGTAGGAGTTCTGAAATCTGCACTTGATTTGTAGACTCGTGTCAGAAATGAATAAAATAAAAATGAACATTTTGTTGGAAGAACGGAACTCCTACTTCAACTTCAGAGGAGCTGTTTTTTATTTCCACCACACCCACATCCACTCCCCTCTTTTGTTTTCTTTTCCCCTGTTCTATGTGGCCTCTTTCTTTGCACACCGACCGATCTCTGTTCCCCATGCAATGTCCAATATTTATATTATACAACTTTTCCGGCATTTGTACCTGAACCGGAGAGTTTTGCCGGAAATGATGGCTGCGTGTTATGTAATATAGTAATTCCCAACCTATGGTCGAATAAAACATTAGCCGGGCATATGTAGTTGGATGATTAATTGTTTGAACAGTCTCGCCTTGACAACTGACACTGCAAATTTCCCTTAGGGTTACACACTCCTGGTTGGACAGTACAGAACGACGTGTAGTGTAATATTAATGCGCTGTAGCAAAAGCCGAGACATATCATTATTGCCAGAAGAATAAATTCTTCAGGCACTCCCTCCAATATCATTACAATTATTATTGATTGGAAATGAAGCACCGCTCACATGTTAAAAGGGTTTAGAAAGAATTCCTAGCACCGAGGAAAGGCGTGCACCTTCTCCTTCCTTTTTGTACTCTCAATTCGTTCCAAACATAAACCAACAAGCCTTGGCCATGTACCTACGCTATCTCGCGATAATTTGTCAGCATAAAATAAAGTCATTATTAAGCTATATGCACTAAAGTACGATTGTTATAGCCACTTGACAAAAAAAGAAAGTGGATCAGGGTGATTGAATTCCCAAACTATTTTTCGACTCGAAAAGGTTAGCCAACCGGAACCTCTTCGCTTGTTTGATGTGGCATTATTATATAGGCAAATACTGAAAAGTGATGGATCGAAATGGAGATGATCCTTCAAGAAAGTTTGACGTGAACTTGAATCGTTGTTGATTGGAATATTAAGCTTTCGATATGGCGTATTTGACATAACGTTGTGATTATGATATGTCCCATAGCCAAGGCTTAGGAATAACTGAAGGTCGCTTTCTATCGTCACAAAGCACCCCATTAATAAAATCCATAACAGCTTTACACATGAGTTACTCAGATGAGGTTATGGGGTAGAAAATACATCGTGGACCTTTCGCGAAATTTGCGATGGAGTTGGTAGAAACGTCGTATTGGAATGAGAGTGCATCATGAATGCATATTGTGTGCGTCGTCAACGAAATATTTTCCCCCTGTCCTCTTTTTATTAGCACTTGAATATACATTTGTGTGACTCAATGACGACAGGGTATTAAGAGTTTAATTGAGAGTGAGTTTGTGTTGTTCTGGAGAACAGGCATAATCCAGTGGAGGTACCTGCATGCAGTTTATAGGCATATCAAAGCCAAGCAAGTTTAAGGTGCTTCCTCCCTGCCTATGCTACCGTCAGTACTGGCAGTGGACATAAAATCAAATACATAATAAAACACTGACAGAAGAGTCCCTCTCGAAAGGGACAGTGTTCTCTGGAAGAGCGTGGGTTGAACATGGTGATTATGACCATGTATGTATGGATATAGAGATAAAGAATGTTTGTCGACACTGGATAATTATAGTGGTTAAGGTGCTGTTAATATTTGCAATGCAATTTAGTCCAAGTGGATTCATTCGCCTGAGTTGTCGGTTTGAAAGGGTTGGCATAAGTCCATTGAAAACATCGGCGTCATTGATCCATCTGTTATTATTACCCTCTAAATTACACAAACTAACGCTTTGGCCCCCAATCAAAATCTTCCCACTTTATATTCCATACTTTAAATAACGCCAACAACATTGACAACTATGAGAAACTGTTGATCACCCGTATTCCACCCCAAAGAATCCTTGCAGAGAGAGTGAAAGAGAGAGATGGTGGAAACTGAAAGAGGACTGGATGAGTGCTGTGCGTCAGTATCCTTTGATTACTGTCTTGTATTCGATCATTGCATTGAAATTTCCTGGATCGTAACAGTTTAATCTTTTATCCCAGAGAGAATCAGAGCCGAGCCTAGCCAACTTCACTTGCCAACTTTCTCCTTTCTCTCTATCATCAACCCTGCAACAAAGCCCATAGATCCCTTCCACAACTCACAGACTGCTGCTCTGCATTATGACTCCTCTCGCACTATTTCCACAAAATGCCAAACCCACTTTTGGCCAATTTCAACTCCAGTGAGACTGTTGTTCCGGCTACATTTTTTTCTTCAGCCTCAATAAAACTCACACTTCATATCTTTTTAATCCTTGTTTATTTGTTGGAAGATACGAGTACACACACATGTAGCCTACTCTTATACTCCACTTCCAACTCTCATAATAATAAAAAAAAAAAGAATTCTATAAGACGGAAGGGATAAGCAGGGCGTGGAAACTGGAAGGAAAAACTAGCTGTCAATGCAAGGCAATGGAGTGGAATATGAACGACGAGATGAGTGATGAGGAGTGATGTGTTTACAAAAACTGAAGTGGGGCTTTCTCCATTTTTATTTTACTTTTAGGCGTGTCATCTGGGTGCATCCTCGACATTTGCAAAAGAGTTAGAGATATGCATCAAGGTTGTAGGTTTTTTTTATTACACTTCAAGCAGTTAGTTGGTTTGCAATGAATGCTTATGGCTGAATTAATAATTATAGTTCGTAATGTGGTAATGCTGTCTCTCTCTCTCATCGTCACCACTTATGCCCTTCTATTTCTGACTGTGTGGTAAGAAAGACTTTAAGCTATAAATATGTTATTATACCTCCGCTTTGATGAATGAGTCTTTCCTTCCTTATTCGAATAAATAAGTACTCTGATTCTAAGTTGCCCTCGTTATAGTTTGGTGGAAAGCGTTTAAAACTGGCTTTGAGATATAAAAAAACAGCTTAGAAACTTTCAAACTTTCTCCAAAAGGATCAATATGCCATACCTAACAGAAGAAGAGTTATATGAGTGCATAAATAGCCCACATGGTGAATTCCCATCGCCCTGCATGTACAACATATATAGAAATTATTAGAGCCAATTCATTCTTCCTTGGCATATAAAGGTCTAGTTTCTCGGTCCATTCTTTGAAGATTTTCGACGTACAATTCAAACTTTCGTATCTTCAAAGAAAGTCGAAGAACTGCCACTCACTCTAAAAGGGACTATGGTCGCGCGACACGGCATACCCAAGACTTGGTAGATGTGCACATTATGTCTGCCTTGATGACTGTTTCTGAGAGACGAGCCCATCCACAAATAAAAAGTATGAGCCGTGGTAATGTCTCCTATCAACAAACTTTTCTTTCCTTCATTCTCTGTAATTCCCTGAAAGAACAGGTCTTTGGATCGGAGGGACGACGGATGTAACTGTCCTCCAACTTAACCTAAGATGCCAAGTTTGGTTGGTTGTAAATGTTTTGGTTTATCAGTAAACTAGAAAGTGGAACATTTCATTTTTCCTCTCTTCTTCTCGCCGTCACACAATTTTCTTCGACAGGTTACTCACAGTCACAAAAGACGCCTATCGCAGCTTTTATGCTTGTCTGAAAATGTATATATTTTCTGCTTTTCCTGTCTCCGTGTGTCCCTCTGCCTGTCTTTTTAGAAATTTGACACGTTTAAGTTTCACCAGTAAAATGTCTATTGGATCTCAATGTTAAACAGTATCAGAGAGAAGTACGGTGGTTTAGCTTTTTGCACTACACTTTGTAAAAGGAACAGAAGTAAACTTTTGGTAATACGTAAATTCTGAGTTTCGCTATCTTCTCAAAGGTTATTGTCATTGTTCAACTATAGAGAACATATATTTAGCAGCCTGACTATCTTCTCGCATAACTTCTCATCTAACTTTCACGTTTATTATCGATTAATTTCCTGTTTCTGTGCGAGGACATTTGCCCAGTTTCTCTTTACACTGCTGAACAGTATTACGTTTATTAGACATTAAATTTTCTTTGCAACATATCTAAAGACGGTTCTGACACAAAGTTCAGTCAGTGCGTTCGCATAGCACAAGCACAATATTTTTCTGCTAAAGTAAATACACAGCATTGCATTGCATTCTCGCTTTTACATTGAAACTGTCAGCGATATGGAATTTTTAGTCAAATGAATGAGCGACAATGACAACCAATCAATCCAAATTGATGTGATTGTAAATGAGACGGAAGAAGAAAGAGCTGCGGCGCGGCTGAGATTTTTCTATAGAAAAGCATCTAATTACCCGGTCGCCTGTGTGGAACCGGAAAGGACAGGCAGTTACCAAGAATAATATTTAGGATTAATAAGTAACAAATGAGACCTCGTTATGTTTGACTCTTCCTTTGCTCAAGTAAAGAAAGGGCAGAAGGAAGTCGTGACGTTGGGAGAGACGGAAAGGCTGGCAGTTTAATTGGAAGTGGGCGTCTTCGTACATTGACAAGGCGGAATGTGCTCCAAATTCCAACTCTGTCTCACTTCACTGAAGGTCGAATAGGAGAAGATGTCTTCTTGAACTACACAGTTAATCACAGAAAGCAGTTACAGATCCCTATCTTATAGATTTAGCCGGATGCTTCCTCCGATAAACCTGTTTATTTAATCCTTTCCCTCTCCTTCATTCTTCTTCTCTCCTACGACTACATCTCGCAACTTTCACTTGGGTGCCCGAGTCGAATCTTACAGGCTACAAATAACAAGGCTCTGCATAGGGATCATTCTAATCCTACGCAGGAAAAAAGCTTTTACACTTGGAAAGCATTTTATGAATCATAACCATAGACTCTGTTGGCTTGCTGGTTCAAAGTTATAGAAGGTCAAATTAAATTAGATAAAAGAAGCCTGTAGATTTATCACCACATCAACTTTCGCCGCTTTTGCATAAGATCAGAACGGAACAAAAGCAGGTATCACTGAGAGTTAGCACCCAGAATAACAACGTGGAAAGAAACAATCTGGCTCTTCAAGTAATCATATAAAACAACGTTTTTCCTTCAGCTCTTGAAAAGAAAAAGTCTTCTTGCAAGGATGAAATTATCTTCAATGAAATTGACTCCACGGGGCTTTATATATTTTGTTACCCCCATCATGCTTATAGATATAAAATATGCAAGTACTCAGGGCGGCTTTTCTGTCCCAATTTTTTACCAGGTTTTAACCCCTGACAATGGGTGTAAGAAAAAACGAGCAAACAGCGATGACATTGCCACACTCAGTCCTTTTGTTTTATTTGGGGTCTCGATTCAATTATGATTATTGGCTTGGCCGGTCGGTGCTGTTGACACTAGGAATTGGGCGTTCTGTGGCTATTTTTTATCAGAGAACGTGAAAGCAAGTTGCTCCTCATGTTGTTGCCATTAATGGGGATCGATGCCACGATATGCCTCTCAGACTTATTCGGTTTCATTGCGTTACAAGAACAAAGCATATTAGATTTCATTACGCCTGTCATTGTGAGTGGAACTGATAGTAAGTTATGAGTTCCAGCGGATCATGAGCTCAAAGATAGTTCAGTCTTGGAAAAGTTGAATG
>JAQIWU010000481.1:0-25720 GCA_034696445.1 Isotomiella minor
GTCATCAAAAAGGAACTGCTGTAAGCTTATAAAAAGATTCATGGTTATGATCAATTCCAACGTTTCCATTATCCTTAGTGCATGCACGTCATCATCTACACCCTTATTTTCCTGTGCTACTCACTCTTTGGATTCATCATGTTCATCACATTTTACGCCAGAAGACATTGGCGAGCCACAAAAAAGAGTAAACTCAAGGAATATTCTGATTGTGTGAGGAAAATTCATTTTTAAGTCCTGACTTGGTCGAATGGGGCTTTGTGAGACTCCCATTGGCAACATTGCCACGCCACACATTGACATTGACAGAGCCATTCAGGCAGAGGACCTCATTCCACAGTTTAGCAATTTAGTTTTTTATATTCTTATTCTCACAGGTAAATTTTATCGACCCACCAGAAATCTTGGTCATGCTTCCTGCCATCTTTACAACACTTGCCTACTTCGCCGTTGGTTACTTCTGCGTGTACTTGAGTGAATTTGAAAATTGGGGGTCGGTTCGTGCCAGAAACTATTCAACAGTACTTCGGTAAGGTTAATAAGACAGATTGGTAAAATAATGGACATAAGTCCTCTATACAGGGTGGCGTTGTACTATTTGATAAGCATTAGCATCATTTACGGGTACTTCCTATCTGAAGCAACATTGATGATAGACGACCTTATCTGCTACGAAGAGAAGCTGGGGCAAGGTTGATACTTCTTAATATTATCAATGAAAATATCGCTTACTAAATATCCCCATTTTATAGAAATGTACCGGCTAATTTTTCTTCAAGGTTTTGTATATTTCACGGTTAGTTTCTTCTGCTACGAAATATATGCAAGGATCAGAAGGTCAGTATAGTGGACCTGAATTTGTGTAAGGGTGTCACGATAAAAAAACTTAACATAGGTGGCGGGATCCGTACTACACTGGTGCCCTTTTTGACCCAGTCAATTACACAATGAGGCTCTTCTATCTCCACTCCCTTTGCGGGATAGGGTTCTTCTACTGCCCCCTCATCAGCGTGCTTGTGATTCTGAGACTCGTCCTCACCTTCTACCATCACAAGGTAAGGCCACCACCACCACCACACACGACTCAAAGATGAGAGGGAAATGTAATTGACCTTTTGGTTTTGTCCTATGCGTACAGAGAATGCTGAAAAAGTTTTACCGACTGTCTTCGCAAGCCATTCAGACCTCCGACCTTGAGGGCCCATTCTTGATAGCCTATGTCCTGTCCTTTCTCATGACCTCCATCATGAATGCTCTCATCATGGCGGAACTGCATCCCTCCACCACCTGTGGACCCTTCAGTCATTACAACTGTAAGTGTTCTAAACAAACAGTTGTGGATGAGATGTTATATGACATGTCATTCTACTCTGTCCATACAGATCTGTACCAGAAGGAGCAAGGGAAAGCCGGATTTGCGCACTACTACTATGTCTTCGCAGCCGCCTTCAAGGCAAGAGCAGATGTGAACGTATTCTTTATCTTCATCACGAGCTCAGGATTTTCCTTTATGCTCCTAACCCTTGCGATGTGAGGCAAGACAATAATGACTCTGGGGTACTCTGAGACAATATGTATCTTCTACACACATAGAGCAATGGTCCTCACCCTCCGCAAATGGGGGAGTTGCTACCTCCACGCCGTGGAGAAAATGAATTACTACCTCCAGTTGGAACGAAAGGATCGAGAGTTTCTCCTCGAAGCAATTTTCCATTTTGCCAAAATCCTCCCTGGGTCCCCGCCCGATCAACAACAGGGAGGTGACGAAGGAGGTGCCACATGGGCACAAACCGACATGGCCCAAGGAGTATTTACAGGACGGAACGGTGCTATGGTTGGAATGGTCAATAAAAGATTCGCCTCCACAGCCACACAAGGAGGGGTCCGTGGACTCGCCAAACCCCACGAAGAAGACAGCATGTCCACCATCCTCGTCAAAAGACGACCCGCGGATGAGCACGGGGCTGTGGGGGACCCTGTGAAGGACGACTTTGACTGGGTTCCCTCTCAATGGAAACGTCGCCAAAGGAGACAAGCCGTTTTCGTACCCTTGGCAGAACACGAGTCCGCCATGCTCATGGAAAGGTTCAACATTGCGATGGAGAGGAGTCATGCGGCCGCGGAGAGGGCACTTCACAAGAGGAGAAAGGGGAAGAAAACAACTGCCTTCGAGAACCTTCCTGACGTGAAAGATCCCAACAAGGGTCATTCGCCCTGGTTCTCCCCCTACCACAAGTCACACAGATAATTTCATACATTGTCATTCGATTATGTCATGTTTCTTATGTCTAATTAAAATTAAAATGTCATGAATGATAATGTCAAAAAAGCAACGATCCAAGGTGGTAGCGTCTCATTCTCAAAATCGTCTCAAATTGCATGGTGCAAGGTGCAATGAGTGAGTGAGCGAAGAACCGGTTTTCTGCTGATTTTGCAATTCTCTAGTCTTCATCATTTTTCTCCACACCTCAATTTTATATTTTTCTTTGACTTTGATTGGAGAAGTTGCATACATTTTTTTGACCAGTGACTTACACTTTTTGTACAGAAGTCACGAAAGGTCAAAACGTCATAATCATACAGGATCTCAAGTTATTTTCATCTGGTTGATCAGAGAAAATCAGCAGGTGAAGGTCGAAATAAGGGAGTTGTTTTGTTTCATGAAATCACATGTTTTAATTTTTTTTCTTTACAGGACTGAGAGTGATCAAACATAAAGTGACATGATGATGCCACTACTGGGATCGAGGTGGGGACCTTGATTTTACATTCTTCATCCGATGATACAGTTCTGGACAAACTTAAGACTCTTTTGTGACCCCGCCCTTGTTACAGAGAAGGTCCTCGTTCTTATCAATGAAAGGCAGTTTAACAGAAGACGGGATGGGAGACGCAGGAGGAGGGAGGCAGGCCCAAGATGCTCGAGGTCGGAATGACCCAAATAATCCGGAGGGTGGAGAAGGAGAACAGAGGTCACCAATTTACAGATATGACCGTCCCTTTCCCGTCAAACTCCCGAAAACAAGCAGTTTCGGACTATTTCTAATCGTGGAAATGCTCAAGGGACTTGGAGTTATCGTGTCGTTCTTACTCGGAGTCATTGTTTCACCCCTGATCCTCCTCACACTTGCAACCTTTGTGGTAGTTCCTAGGATTTTGGTTCAGGTGAAACTCCAGAGTTGATTCACATGCCTGGACTGGTCAATTTATTTTGATTTTATCTTTTAATTTGAAGGCATACATCTGGATTCGGTTTCGCAAAGAAGGTCTGTCCATTCTCCCAAGCATGCAGTCGTTCGAAGCTGGTGGATATGAATTCTTCACTGTGGCAAGTGTTACCTCTAATAGTTTCAGTACTTTGGTATGCTAAAAGCTTAATAATTGTTATTCTCAGGTTTTCATCATCAGCGGAAATTGTAAAATCGACAAAATCAGACAAAAGTTCCAGTCACTGTTGAATGCAAAGGAGGGCTCCAGGTTCAAGTATCCACAACTTCGACATAAATTAGTAAATCGGATGGGCTACTACTGTCGTCAGGAGGTGGAGAAAGTGAATGTGAACAATCATGTGAACTACTTACAAGATGATTCTGAAACTATTGAAGTTGCGCAGTCACAACTACTCCGTCTGCTTCAAAACGACTTTAATTTAGGAACCTTTGATAAAGGTATTCAAGAGCAGAGAAGATAATTGCTGGAATCATCATTCCTAATGAGTTTTGTTCTTTCTTTAGTGTTGCGCACAGATCATGCACCTTTATGGGAGGCTCTGGTTGTTCCGCGCTTTTTCTACGACACTGTTCTTGGCGACTCTGAGGATGGGCTCCAAACAGAAGATATGAGTTACGTGTTAGAAGAAAATGCAAAATTTTACGCAGTTGCTTTCAGAGCCCTTTCTGCGATTGTTGATAAACAAACAGCACTCAAAATGTTTAAGGAGGAAATTGTGGACCCCCTGGATGCCGAAGTACGTTAATATTATTGCCACGTTGTTTTGCTAAATATTTTCTAAAGCGAACCCATCTTTGTGTAGGTAGATCATGTTGGTTCCAATAGAATTGCGAAACTTGGACGGTCAGAACGTCTTCTCATAAGGTGGTACTCAATAATACTCACACCATGGTTCATTTTGAAACGATTGGTGCAAGGGAGCCCTTCATCGCTTGGAGAGTATCCTTCTGTAGAACAGCAAGAACGGTCAAAAGCAAACAACAACGCATACGTCCTGACAGCTACTACAAATTTAAACCTTGGTGCCCTACAAGTAGCGAAAAATATTACGAAAACCACCGTCACGTCGATAATCACTTCATGTGTTGGTAAGACCTTTACTTACAGCAGTCGCACCGGCCAAATAGGAGACCCATTACTCAATTCATTGAAATTTATTAATTTTTCTAGGTGGAATTGCCAGAAATATGCTACTATCTCAAGATAAGTCTCTTCCTTCGGGTTATCGGTTCAGCATCAAGCAGTTTTTGAAAAGGCGTAGCCGGTTTGCTCTTTCCTCTTCTTCAGTATTCACTACAACGTTACTTAACGATACATATAGCTACCCCCTTGAGAGGCTATCGGATGCGTTCTATTGCGTTAGTGGTACAGTGCACGATTTTCTCCTTATAGAATCGCAGAAATATACAAATGCGGCTATGTTCTGGACGGCTGGACTTTTTCCTGCAAAAGGAATAAGGATCTTGTACAAGTGGCTGCATAGCGTCCAGATTTTAATGGAGTTTTGGGATTTTGGGGGGCCCATCACAATTTTTAATGGCAACTTGGTGTCAGATGTATTTGCCTGGAATGCTATATCGGGAAGTTGGGCAGGTAAGTATGCCATACTAATGTCAACCCCTCAATGTTAATTAGTATTTTTTTAAATTTTAGATTATGGCGTGACCGTTACAACCTACGCTGGAAGGGTAAAACTGAACTTTATCGGACGCAATGATGTCTTAGGATTTGGAAGTCGAGTTCGCCAATCAATCATGTCTGAAGAATTTTTGGACGAATTTGAAAATATTTGTCAACCGTGCGACATTAAACCCAAACACTTGTATCGTCACATTCTGCTCGACACGTCTGTCGAGGACCTATAACAGCAGTATATCTAACTAGTCTATTTACTACTTGTATTTTAGCTTTTGTTCGATTGCAACAACGATGCCAAGTAGGCCCTAACATTTTTGTAATGGTTTGCGTACTGCTACTTAGTATTTAAAATTTCTTTCGAATCTCTACTTTTTTAACAGCCATGATTTTAGACTTGCATTTGACTTGACGTGTTTTTATTGAAGTGTCTTCTTGTCAGCTTTTCAACATAGGGACTAGAATTTCAGTATTTGCAAAATCTTGGTGGATCGTGGATATAATGACGTACAGTTCTTTAGACACTGATAGGTTAATATCCATGTATTATCATGCGCACGTTCGTTCCTACTAATATTGTATTGTGTAGAAGAAGCGTTAAATAAAATTCATAATGATTGATGTCGCACAAATCTAAGTCTTTTTGATCAATAATAACCTTTTATTACCCACCAGTAAACAATCTTCGACAACCTACATAATTACAACTTTTTTTCATACGATGTACCTCTAAACTGTATCTGAAATTACAATTGGCAATATCACCTGCGAAAATTAACAGTCAATTTTAATTTGAGAGTTACTCTCAACTGAAAAAATATAATTAAATTGTGGAACGGAACCCTGGTTGGTATCAACTAATCATAAAATGTGGAGGGCTTTGTAAAAGTTGTTACGACTCTTATAAATTAACTATTAATTTTGGAATGATCAATACCTGCTCCCTCTTCGATTATTCTTCATTTGTAAATGCTTCTTCAAGTTTTTGTGGCACAACGTGTCACGATCCAGTTCCCCCCACTTCTTGTCCAGACAAAGATACTCTTCATAACTGCTGGGGTCTTTCAGGTATGCTTCCGCCTTCTCAAGCTTTAAAGATCTTGGATGTCCCACCGTCTTCCGAATCTCCACGGCCTCTTTGATGCACTCTATCCCTTTGTCAAGAGTCAGCCTGGACCTTGCAGCTACCTCAAAGCATTTTTGCAGCAAAATCGCCCTCGTTATTTGATTTCCTTTAAGTTCTTCATTTCTTTGTAATCCTTTTACCACTCTGTTCATGAGACAATCCAATTCGAACACAGCCCCTTGCTTGTTCCTCGCCTCCAAGCGTTCTTCAATGCACGTGGGACAATGAATGCATTGAAGATCCTCCTTCCAATCGGCAACTGCTTTGTCGAATCCTTTCTTGCGGCAGAAACATTCTGCTGGACACACAACGCCGAAGGTCATTTCCAGAATATGCCTACACTTGATAGCCTTATCGAGGACCCTAAGTTCCATTGGAACTTTGGGGCAAAAGGACCCTTCTATCCCCCAAGGAGTTTCATTGAACTTCGTGTAGTTGACGCAGATTTCTTCTCCTGGCTGAATTTCACGTTTGGAGTAAACTATGAAGGCCTGTTTTTCAACAAAAAAAACAAAAGGGTCATTACCTATGTCAATTATTTTTCATTAGATGATAAAAAGAAGAAGAAAACTCACCCCAGGCCACCTCCCTTCTTCATGGTCCTCGTCTTCTTCTACCAATTGAGCCGCATTAGCATCACAAGAATGATTGAAAAGTTGGACCCTTTTCGAATCCTTGAAGGTCGGTCCATCCACAACAATCCGACGCATGGGAGGAATAAGGGTCTTGGCCACTATCCCCAGGCCCTTCCCTTCAACCTTCACCACCTCCCAATCCACATCCTCCTCCAACACCCCCAGCCCACACCACTGAAAGTGGAATTGTCCGTCCATGAATTCCAAACGGATCGGCATTGGTCCTAATCCCATGAAAATATAATATAAATATTTCTGTCCTTTGGGACACGAAACAAATAAATATTAGAAGACGACCTACCTATGTTTCCAGAAAAGGTTCCATCCCAATCCAACGCCTGACACTCTTCATTACAGTACGGGCGGCGGTCACACTGGTCACAAGTGTCCCACCCCCCTTTCAGTATGGTCAAGGACTCCAGGCAGTAGGCACAATGACGACGTGCTTGAACTTTTGACTTCGACATCCTTTGTTATCTTCGAAACAGAGAGACACTTTTTCAATATTCACTCACACTTGTTTTGACTCAGACTAAAAAACAAAGAGCTCCACCTTCCTCGATACCCAAATACACACTGTGCACTGAGACTGAAATGAAGAATGAGATTAGGTTATTATCCGTCTTTCTGCATGTGCTGCTTGTCTGCTCGCTCGAGTGGAGACATCAATGGAGTCGAAAGAAAGAAAAGAATCCTCACACAAAAAATAACAATAACAAAGCGAGTCACTCATCTCTTTTCGTGTTGTTCGCAGAAATCTCACATTTCCCACGGATTGGAATGATTTTAGAAAAATGTCAAGAAATTGTTTGGACCTTGGTTCGTCGACACTTGATCACAATATTGTCTATACTGGTCTGTAAAAGCTAATAAGATGTTATACATTAATGAAGGATGATTCAAGACAATTCCAAAAAACCAATCGAAGTTTGTACAACTTTTTATTACCAACTTTTAATGATCAGTATTGAACTACCCTCGACAATTATTTTCATATGATTACCACACTTTTCTACACTTTACTTACTTTCTTAACTTTTCCTAATTAATAAACACCAAATCATTAAACCGAAGCTGAGATTACAATTGACAACATGGAATATTGCGTGACAAAACTAAAACAAAATTACAAAAATTAAAGTTACGGAACACTGCGATTGGTATCAACTTATACAACATGTGGAGGGCTCTGTAAAAAACTGTTCAATTGCAACAAATCATGTATGTATTATTAACAATTGAATATTTCAATCTCTTTCGGTTCTTCTTCTTTTGATGTTGCTTGAGCTTGTTGTGAGATTCTCACACAACGTGGTACGATCCAGTTCCCCCCACTTCTTGTCCAGACAAAGATACTCTTCATAACTGCTGGGGTCTTTCAAGTATGCTTCCGCCTTCTCAAGTTTTAAAGATTTTGGATGTCCCACCGTCTTCCGAGTCTCCACGGCCTCTTTGATGAACTCCAACCCTTTGTCCAGAGTCAGGTTTGACTGCGACGCTATCTCGAAACCTTTCTCCAACAAGATTGCCTTCGTCATCTGATTTCCTTTGAGTTCTTCATTTCCTTGTAATGCCAAATCCACCTTCCTCATGAGGCGGTCAAGCTCGAACACAGCCCCCTCCTTAGTCTTCGCATCCAAGCATTTTGCTTTACAACAACCACTGCAGCCCAAACAATGAGTTGCCCGCTTCCAATCGGCCACCGCTTTGCCGAGTCCTTTCTTGCGGCAGAAACAGTTGGAAGGACATGTTATGTCATAATCCAACTCCAACTCACGTCTGCAATTGCCAGGAGTGTCGAGGACAGTTTTATTTTCGGAGTTTGTGAACACCCAAGGACTTTCATTCAACTCCGTGTAGTTGACGCAGATTTCCTCACCAGGCTGAATTTCACGCTTGGAGTAAACTATCAAGGCCTACCACAGTAAATGCCATAAAAGGTGAATTAGTATTATGCTACACTGAAGAAACGGACAAGTAGGAATAATAAAGAACTAAACTCACCCCAGGCCACCTTCCTTCTTCATCGTCCTCCTCGTCCTCCTCGTCCCCATTGTCCTTATCCTCCTCAAACAATCGAGCCGCATTTGCGTTGCAAGAATGATTGAAATGGCGGGTCCTATCTGTATCGCTTTTGATCGGTCCATCCACAACAATTCGGGACATCGGAGGAATGAGGGTCTTGGCCACTATCCCCAATCCCTTCCCTTCAACCGGCACCACCTCCCAATCCACATCCTCCTCCAAAACCCCAAGCCCACACCACTGCTTGTGATGTTGTCCAGACACGTCCATGGAGTGGATAACGCAGACTAAACCCGCTATTTCAAACAAAACACTTTATTATCATTGAGACACACGACGACGATGGAGTAAAGTTCAAAACTTACGGAACAATTCTTCAGTATATGACCCGTCCCAATCCAACGCCCGGCACTCTTCATTGCAGTAGGAACGACGATGACACTTGTCACAAGTCACTATCTCGTCCGACGGAGTCAAGGACTCGAGGCAGTAGGCACAATGACGAACTGATTGGACCTCCGACATCTTCTTGAAATGGTCACTTCACTTTCCGTTGCTAATGACACTCGACTTCCTTTTATGACTGAACTGACTGACTGCGACTGACGAAGCAAAAATAAAAGGACAGAAATGGCTCCTAAAGTCGACCGCCCGGCTCAGTGGTTGAGGATGGACTAAAAGCAAGTACAAATTCTGGTTGAAAGGCCTGCTCGACTGGGAACAAAGAAAGAGAGAGAGGGATCCACACGCTTCGAAAAGTGAGCCACCATTCTCGCATCGCGTCTTTGCCACAGAGTCTCAACTTTCCCTTCCTCTTGTGTCTTTGTTAGTGCCTGGTAGTAGAAAGCTGTCGAACAGGGTCAAGTCCGTCATCCGAAAGGGACGAGAGGGGAAGAGTTCACTCTCTGTAGATAGTGCAGCAATTGAACTCCCACTATTGGCTCTGCAACGGAATGAAGACGACACTCTGGAAGAGATGCTGGGGGAAGACTACGTCGTGGTCACAGACCCAGTCGCGTCCACCGGTCGGTCAGCCTCTGTGGATGGGAAGGGGGAGCCTGAGGTCCCGTGTCCTGAAGAGACCCTGAATGACACGGATGATGAAGATGGGTTAGGTACGAGAATAAAGAAGCATACCTTCTGTTATCGTGATTTGGCTTTGTAACGTAGACATTGATGAACAACGTGCAAGCAAGATGAAGATTGCAGCTAAAGCTGCTGCAGAAGTTCCTTTGGAGGTAGTGACGAACCTTGAGAAACCCCAAATTTGGCTGCGTCTACACCCCTCTGAGATTGATACTGATGTCTATGAGATTTTAGAGGACCAAAAGGTTCAATTCTTTATGCAGTCACATCTTGTCCCTGACTGATTCCTTGCTTTTGCAGACTCTGGTTCTGACTGTGAAACCGGATGACAAACTGTTTCTAAAGAAGTCGCCGAATACTGCTCGATTTGCCTGTGCTAGCGAGGGAATCCTCCAAGGAACCCAGGACGAAGTGTATGCCAAAGTGGCAAAGGAGACTGTGGACAATGCAATGGCTGGGGCGTCTGGAGTGATTGCTCTCGTGGGACCGGATAAATCAGGCAAATCATTTACCCTGTTCGGGGCTGAAGGGAAGTATCAAGTAAGATGAAGTTTTTTTGTGACTGAGCACCTTTCAAACAATATGGATTTTTTGTCCTATAGGATCGTGGCATTGTATTTCGAGCACTCGAGGACATCTTCGCGATTGTGGAAAAACCGCCGAATGCACTTGAGTATCACATAATTCTCAGCATGTTTGAGATAAGAAGGGATAAGATGAGGGATCTTATGACCCTTTCCCCTCGGGAGTTGACACGAGTTGGAGAGTTTGGTCCTAAGGTACAATCAAACATTTGATATTTATAATTTGTAAAACATTTCTCATTCTACCCCAGGGTCTATTTTTTGAAGAAATGCTGAGTGTAGAGCACGCTTTCAATCGCGTTTTGAGAGGAATTGCAGGCCAGCAACTGATGCCAAAAGAGTCTTATGCCAGGTCCCATACTGTGGTCTACATCGACATCTTAGCTAGAAACAATGACCCCAACCCCGACCCCAATGTACCTGATGGAAGTGCCTGGAGATCAAGGGTAATTTTTAACAGCCTCGTTTGTCATAGATTTGTACTGTGTCCGTCGTTTTCCGTAGTTGACATTTGTGGAGATTGCTTCATTCTCAAAAGAGGCAGGGATGTCCGAGGCTAGTGCTTCTGACGTTTGCCAACCATTACCAGACCCTCGATCAAACAGCGGTGAAATCATCGTAAGCAAGAAGGATCTCTGCTACGCCACAGATGGTATTAACAGACGATGTTGTGGGGGTCCAAAGGGCCCTATGGCCGAGATGATAAGTATAAAGAAGGACATGTCATTCTTGGAGCAAATGTTCACAAAGACCTACAACATGCAAAAATTACATGAATATTACAAAGAGGTACCATTTGCTAAAAATAATAAATATATGGGCTCACTCTTTTATTTCTTCAGCTCCGCAGAATGGGAATGTACATGTTGGCCAAGTAAGTATGACTGAAAAACTTTTACCACATACAGTTTTTGAACTATGACTTCCTTAGACAACCACCCTTCAACACAAGTCAATGCTTCCGACTCAGCAAACTGACGTACTGCTTGAAGGACATCGTCTCTGGCGTCGCAACAGTTCGTGTGGTGGTGCACATAATCCCGCAAAAGCCATATTTGCAGACCACACTTGAACTTTTAAGGATTTCTGAACAAGCCCGACTTCTGTCGTACGAAATCCCAAGGAAGATCCCCGAACCCCCACCAAATGCCACCAATAACGAGGACAAAACTACTCAAGCGTGCCCGGAACCACAGGATGGTCAAAAACTTAATACAGCCTTTCAGTCGACTGTGACCTATTTTGAAGAGAAGTTGGAGAGGATGAAGCAAGGGACTTGTAAGGAACAGTTGAAGAAAATCTTTGAAGGATTCAAGGACATGTGGGCTGCAACGACACAACCCCCACCACCAACGCCTGAGGCTGGGGGCAAAGATGCAGAATCAGGGGAGATGGCTCATACCGGTGGCGAGGGAGACGTTCCTTCAGTAAGTCCTTCCACCGCGGACATCAGAGAGGACGGGAGCGACCCAAAAAGGTCGCCCAGGGGCAGGAGTAAAAATGTAAAACAAAGCGTTATGGGTGAGGATCGTGAGCGCAGTAAGAGCAAAAAGGGAAATAAAGGAAGACTAAGTGTTTCCGCGACAGCTTCAAAATCAAAGATAGGACTTTCTAAAAGTCTGAACAGAAGAGAGAGCACATTGTCAAAAGCTTCGGTGATTCCAGACAGTGAAGATGAAGAGCTTAGCAAAGAAGGGGCCGAAGAAACTGTAAATTCCTCGTTTCCGATACCTGAGACATTGTAAGTATTTGGATACATTTACTCTTTGTCCAATATACACACTTTTATAACCTTTTTGTCCTCATAGGACCCCGGGCACTCCTGAAGCACTCGAGTTTAAGAAAAACTGTTGGAAGGCTTTTACCAAAAGTGGGCATGGAACCCCTGCCGTGCTGGCCTCCTTTGCTGAGAAGCAAGCTCAGTTGAAGACTACGATTACGGAGCACAATGAGACTCTTAAAGAAGCCGTTGACTGCCTGCTCAATCTGGTCAACTTGGAATTGGACTTGGACAAGCAGGAGCAGGACAGGATATTTCAAGACGTCGTGGATGAGACCACTCACACCGTTCGTCATTCCGTCTTGGAACAAAGTGCTGCTCAAAAAGTTGAAGGGGCATTGGAGATTCAACGCGAATTTCATGCAAAATTGGAAAGCTGCCGCAAGCAAATCCAGGACGAGGTCACAGCACTCGTCAACTACAAAATTGACTGTGAAAAGCAATTTGGGGAATTTTGCGTGGTGAGTGAAAAGAAATGCAATCAGCATGCAATACAAACTTTTTGACTGCAATGATTGCATGCCAATTGCTTAATTTTTCTAGCACAAGTTTGGCAAGAGCCCAGACTTTTCCAACCTCCCCTTGGGTGTCTTCCAGCACAGCCTAGTCGCCATAGCCGAAGAGCTCCCAGGTTTCCCCACCGTCCAAATTCCCGAAGAGATCATCCATCCTCCTCCAGAAGAGGATGCAGAGACGCTTGAGCACGAGACTGAAATGGACACCGCGACCCTCGCCGAGTTGGAAAAACGTTTTGCAGAGCTAACTCGAGTTGCCAAACAGGAAGCACAAGCCATTTTGAAAGGCATGTACCCAAAGCGTCCTGCCTGGGCGGATTGAACGTGCTGTTTTGTACAAATTTGTTTGTATTGAATGCACAACCTTGTTTGTTTGTATGGGGCAATGAAAGACATTGAGAGAGTATGCGTTTGGTTTTCTCTTTAACAACGTTTATTTCTTAGAATCGTAAGTACTGACTCTTACGCTCATTCAACTTAGTAAGAGACGTATTACATCGCATGAGTTCTTCATTAATCTTTTTATGCCCTTCACGGGCAGTCTTGAAGTCGAACTTCTTGTGATCCTCCAAAAGTCCCAGTTGATCCTTCACCTGCCTTGAATAGGAGTTTGATGCGGTGGAAAACATCTTTTTGATTTTATCATCAATCTTTGGAATTTCCACAAACGATCGGACAAGCATGCGTTTGGGTAGCATGGACATTGGGAATTCGCCATGGTGGGGCAATTGGAACTGGATTTTGTTCTTATCTTCTTCTTTCTTAATGGCATCCTTATCTTTTCCGTCAGAGGCACCCAGATCGAGTAAGGCGTCACCTTTACCTCCAATACCCTCTTCATCCTCAGCCTCGCTTTCACGACCCACGTTAGGAGCTGACTTGCGCGTCATTGTGGGTCGACCGATGGACTTCCGTAGCATGGTCTCTCCTCCCGAATGTTCTTCTGGAACAATAACTTTCTTCAAGTGCTTGTTTGTGGCTTCGGTGGGATGGTAAATCTTTGGTTCCCTGTACTTGCTCAGGAAAATTCTTGCAACGGGATCAGTGTCGGTCAAGGGTTCAATGATGTTCACGTTCTTCCTCCGTTCCCCATAGCTGGATGAGATATGGTCAACTGTAACAGAGACCCCTGGAGCATCCCCAGCTACCTTCATCAACTCGTCTACTTGACTCTCTCGGAAGTACTCGAAGCCTGAGAGGTCCCTTTTGAGGAGGAAGATTTTTGGTGGGAAGAGGGGATAACATTTGTTTCTGCCTCGTTCCAGATCTTCGCTTGAGGTGGTTTGAAAGAACCCTAGTTCTAACTCTTTCGGAAGGGGACATGTCCTCGGGACGACCTTTGGTGGGGATGACTCTTCTTCGTCTTCCGCTTCGTAATTGACATCTTCCTCACCTTCTGGACGTTCAGGGGCATTCGAAGAAGACGCCTCCGTGTCTCTACATATGACATTCGTGTCTCCACTCACGTCAACGGTGAACCTGTTGCCCCACGAATCTGTTGCTTTGCAGAAGAGCTCCGCGTCCGTGAATCGCATGAACTCCCAAATGTCGAAGGTATTGATGCATTCGCTTTTACGATTTTCCTGTGGACTGGGTACCTGTGGAATTTCCTCCTCTATAGCAGCCTTCGACACCTCCTCTTCCTCAAAATCAGTTTCTGGGTACTCATCTTCAAATTCCTCTCCGCTCTCTTCCCCTTCATCAGAAACCACTTCTTCCACCACCTCCTCTTCTATTTCTTCCTCTTCTTCAACCTTCTTCATCCCTCCTCGCCCCTGGGACAGTTTCTTCAGAACCTTCGTCCTGAACTCTTGGTTCCAACTTTTGTACCGCCTCGACTGCTTCGACTTGGAAAGATTGGCTTCGTTCTTCTGCTTGAGATTCTTCATCGTTTCCGTTTTGTCCGAGTTTTCGCCATTGATGTCCTTGTCGACTCTAATGGAGGTGAGACTCTCCGCGGCTGGTACAACTGCTTCAGCTTCAACCTCAACTTCTTCTGCTGTCGCTGCTGCCTCTTCTTCTGGCGCAATAATTGTAGAGGGCCGACCCTTCATCATGGCTGATGACTCCATGGGCATTGGAGGCGGGACAAGCTCTTTGGTATGCCACAGCTTGACAGCGACAAGGTTGGGAATTTGGTGGTTGAGGCAGGGAGAATGGGAGAGGATGGCACGGTACTTGTCCACGTGGAAGGAAATCTGATCCGCACTCGTGAGTCTGACTGTCCCATCTGAAAACACTCGGATGGAGTCTCCTCCTGGGGGAACTTGCAAGATCGTGCTCCCGGAGAGTGTGTTGAAGGAAACAGTGCAGTACTGGGGATGCTCTATTATGTACTTCAGGCCAATTATCACCCAGCCTTCCATGTCGTCAGGCTATACTCGTAGTAATGGAAGGATGAGTTTGAGCAAGAATTTTGATGAGGTTGTGAGAATTACCGTTTCTCTCGCCATTACAATTCTGCTTGTGCACCTCGTCCCATCGGGGTACTGAGTAATTGTGGCACCTATAGACATTTACAAAGTCATAATGTCCAACTTCATCTATAAGTCATTTAAAATTACCATCGTTCCTGTGCACATAAATGACCCCATCCTCCCTTCTGCTGAAGATCTACAATAAAGTCTTTCATTACCCCGTTACACTATTACAACTGATAGCCTTGGCGTATAACGTGTACCTTGCTGATTTCGTTAACACTCCCATCCCCCTCAGTGTCCATATGAGTGTATACAGCTATTGGATCCCGAACAATCTTCTTTCCATTCACGATACTCCAAACGTCTCCATTTGGAAAAACTATGTGACCATTGTGAATGCACATGTCGTCCATGAATCCCACTGAGGCATCCTCATCCCCTCTTGCGGTCGAAGTCCCCAGCTCCTTAATTCGGGTCGTCGTTCCAAGAGTTGTAAGCACTTCAATTGTCCCATCGTGCATGAACTTGAGTATCTTTCCGTTCATCGTGTAGTGTCTTGCCCATTCGTTTCGCATCGTGACTGAACCTGTGTTTGAAGAATTTTATAGAGCACCATAAGCATAACCATCTAGGTCTATTCAGTACCTTGTGCAATATAACTCTGCCTCACTGATCGAATCAGAGGATTGCCTGGGATGTCATCCACTTCTGCGACGAGTCCAGAGGGGAGCGTGACTTTCACAGAGTGAGACATTGGATTGACTATAATCTCAGCCAGCCCCAAGTCAGGATCGTCGTAAGCAGCCTTTGTGGACTTGTTCTCGGACGGAGTGGAAGAGGTTGTTCGAGCCCCCATGGTCTCATTATTATTATTAGGCGAAGATTGTTCAGTGGCTTGAACCCCCACGTCCTCCTTCGGGCTTTCTGGGGGGCCGTGTTTGGAATTTTCCTCCTCCTCTTCTTCTCCCTTTGAACCTCCTCCTCTGGCCTTTAGGCAGAGTGACATTTTTTATAATTTTGACATAGGTTAGTACATTTTGTACTTACACTTGACTCTCTGGTTTTGTGTGCCTTGGATGCCCGAGTGTGTCGCTTTTTTCCCACTGTAATCAAAAGAGACTCAACTTTCTAAAAGTTTTGATGGGTTTCGTAAAGGTACCTTCATGGCCGGATGCGAGATTGACAGTCGCACGGCCGACTTTACTTTTCTTCACTGCATGAATGAGGGCTTCCTCGTCCTCCTCTTCAGCCTCTTCTTCCTCCTCCTCTTCCTCTTCTTCCTCTTCCTCCTCTTCTTCTTCGGCTTGTTCAAGCTTTAGTACTCTGGGACTCGTCTTCCGAGCGGGGACGGGGACAGCTTGACCAAACGCAATGTTTTTGTAGGAGAACATGGAAGCCTGGTCTGAGACTTCGGGAGAATGGACGGACGCGGTTCGGTAGGGCCCTGGTCCAGTTTCTCGAATGGCTTGGAATGCGTAAATACTCCCGTTGGAGTGTGCCTAATTAAGAGAAAGGCAGTAGTAGTATTCCTCCTGCTTGAACATTAGAATGATTTTGCTACCAAATGTACCAAGTGAAAATATGGACACACGACGTAAGTCTCATCAGAAAGGTCAAGTGCCCCCGGAGGAACAGGACAGGGGTAAAAGTAAGTCTCATGTCCACTTTGAGACACCTTCAGCTGCATCATTCTTAACCCTGGTTGGGTAGTCGTCACGTTGCACTGAATGTAGGAACCGTCCAACGGAAACAAGTCGTGGGTGACGGCATTCACTGTGACATCAGTCGGCACTCCTCCTCCACCATCTCCCACAACTTCCGGTTCAGGCACCACAGTAGAAGGTGGTGCATCCGGCACAGGTGGAATCACTTCATTTATAGGCTCAGGAGGAGGTTGCTCTTCCTCTGAAGTAGGTAATCAAGGATTGGGGCACTGTGAGACACTTTAAAAAGTTCATACCAACTCCTTCAACAGCGACGTCTGATCCCGACCTTTTTTTGCGTTGTTTTGCCAAAGATGACTTCCTTTTTCCAGGGGGAGGGGAACGTGCTTCCCCCTCTCCTAAGAATTCCTCTTCACCACTGACGTTGCTCAACTTTCTCTCACTTAGTCCTCTCACTATGTTGGAGGTGGAAGGTGCGTCAGGAAGGACTGGTGGTGGCTCTTGCGGTGGTGACGATGGTCGAGGTTCCTGCAAGTATATAAAGATTTCATTTGAAGCTGATAACGACTGAGCTAACAAGTGAGTGAATGGACATACGCTTGTCACATTTGTGGCTGAGGGCAAATGACCCCCGTACAAAACGTAGTCAAAGGGCGTCACAGCTTTCATCTTTTGCGGAATTGGGTTGTTGAATATGATAAGCACCGTGTCATAAAACGGACAGTAAACTCTTTGAATCGTGGTGTACGACTCGACGGCAGCATGAAGGAGTTGAACTGTTTGGAAAGGGGTCAATTCTTCGACGTAATTCCACTCTGCCAGATTCCCCAGGAGGCCCCCTTCCACCGTTCCGTTTGACAAGCCGGCTGAGAGGAGGAAGGACTCTCTCCACTGGGTCAAGTCCAAAGCCCCGTCGCCAGGAATGTTAAAAAGGGCTTTGCACTCAAGCAACCCTCTCACTGGGTCTTTGCTTATCTTCAGTTTTGCAGTGTCGGTGACGGTGACACAGGATGCAACTCCCTTCACCTCTTCCTCCTCCTCAGTTTCTTTCATTTCTTCTTCTTCTTTCCCTTTCCCCTCCACCTCCTTCATTTGAAAGTTGACACTGGCGCTGGAACTAGGCGTTTCCTTAAAGACCCACTTTTGACTCGAGATTTTCTTGGCGTCACTGCTGCTCGAAAGAATCGTCTTGAGACTCGCACTCTGCTCATTTGCATTTGAGTCGATGCGCTTGGGCTGTTTGATACCTGATTCAGTTGGCTTCAACGTTATGGCACTGGGTTCTTTTACGGTTGCAGTTGTGTCTTTTACGGTTGCAGTTGTGTCTTTTATGGTTGCCGTTGTGTCTTTCACGGACGGATTGGGGTTGACCTTTGAAGTCAGTCGGACTAAACTGACGGAGGAGAAGACGGAAGTTCTCAAACTAGCATGACTGTCCAAGAAAGTGACACTGGGATACTCATAGAATTCCACTTCTCCAGCCTGTTCCTCCAACATTCGTTGCTCTTCGACCTTCTTTTCATTTTCCTTCTCCAGGCCTGCTCCGATGAGGAGGTGGAACAAGAGGAGCATGTCCTGAGCGTTTCCCAACTCCTGGGGGAGAAACATCTTGAAGTGGTTTAGATTGGCGTTCATCTTGATCTTGTATCCGGGCGAGATGTGTGGGACTGAGTTCCAAGAAAGTCCCTGGACTCGAATGAGTTCTCCAACGACTTGAATTGAGGCCACATGGGATGCTAAGGATGCATTTAGATGGGACACTCGAATGCTTGCATTGTCCCTCGTCCTGAAGTACAGTGGTTGAGTGTAGAAGGGTCCAACTGCCTTTGCCCTTTGCTCCTTCTCATGAGCGCTTATGATCTTCTTCCGTCTGCCGTCCACCATTGAGAGACTGTCCGGAATGATGATCTTTCCTCCCCAGTCCGGCTTCCCAAATTTGGCATAGTCTGCTTCACAATTGAGAAGGCGTTCTTCTTCGACGGATGGAATTGTTGGGAATTCTGGTAGGGGACTGTCCACGTGAGTGACAACCTGCTCCAGCAAACATTCCACAATGACGGGGACCGTGACACATTCCGAAGGCACATTGTCCAGCAGGGTTTTGTAAAGAATGGACTCGACAGAGGTTTCCACCTGGGGTGCTTGTGGCTGTTCAACCACTACCGGGGGGATGTCTTCGACAATACTGATTGTGCTGTCACCCACGCCCTCGTCCACACTTTCGGGTATAGAAGGTAGGGTTGAGGGAGACGGCAAAATTTTCTTTCCCTTGCCCTTTGTTTTTATGCTCTTTTTCCTCATTCTTAAATCCTTTGATTGATGACAAGACTATTATAAGTGTAAATGTGAGACGAGTCTAATTGACAAAATCAGAGGTGAGGAAATTATGTAAGTTGCACCGAGAGTGTGGCATCCTGGTTTCGGGTGACGCTATGGGAAAAATTGTCTAGCAACTCCATGGATCCCTCGTCAATTGGGGTGGAAAAAGAGAAGACCTTCATCGGTTCAGTCCCCGAATTCATTGTCGTGAACAAAAGGGAGTGGTGTTCTCATTATTTGGCCGAGATGACGAGTTTGATGGCGGTGGCGAGGACGGTGGATCGCATGATTCCTCTTGATTGGCTCTTCTTCCTGCTGGTATTCCCCATGTCACTCATTACTTTGATGGAACGACTGGTCATGTTGGCCATGGACCTTGGACAACAAGCAATTGGATTTACCTGGCTCCAAGAGTTGTGTATGGGGGTCATCGCTGGATTCATATCTCAGGGGATGTGGAACATTGCATCGATGGAATCTGTAATGCACAACCAAAACCTAAAGCTATAGGACATTGAGACCTGATCTTTTATTTGTATACAGAAAAGGGGGAATGAAGAGTCAGCAATGAAAATAGGTTTTGTTTGCGTGCTGATGGTCTTCCTCGCTGTCTTCGTGGAAATCTACTCTACTATCCCAAAATCAGGACTTACAACTCGTCAAAACAGTCATAATGATGATCGAAGAGATGGTTGAGAATGCAGAAGAATAATCTATAACCAAAAACTTGTAACGCCTTGTAATTTTTAGTGAAGAAGTTGGTAATTTTATTGGCAAATAATAGTTATCAAGTTAGTATAAAAACATGTTGTAGTACCTGTATGATGATATTAAAATAAAAACTTTATAAAATAGTTAACTACAAGTCTTTCTAAAAGCTAACTCAGTCTTGCTAAAAGTCTTGTTGACACAGTCAGTCCTTGATTCTTAAAGGTTCCAAACGAAAGTCTGTAAAGTTCATGGTCGCAGTCTTACCATCATCATCATCATCAGTCTCAAAGCCATTCTTCAAATTATTATTATTCAATGATTCGTCTTGATTTCTTGTATCTTCACCATCTGGGCTGGGTGATATCCCTATGCCCCCTGACTCTTCAAGTGGTGTGGACAACTCCTTATTTGGACAAATCTGCAATTCAAAAACAGGAAGAATTCAAATCTCAGATTTGTATACAATTTCTCCATTCCCATTCCAATAACCTACCTGATTATGATTTAGACTTTGTCTATCGTGACGAAAAATAAAGCCCTCGTTATCATAGGAACCAAAGTGTCCTGTCCTCAACCATCCATGTTCAAAGAGCTTTACCGTTTCCTCTGAATCCTTGAAGTACCCCACGCATGCAAATGGAGAAAGCAAGACAATCTCTCCTGCCCGATTCGAGGATAGACTCATTCTGGATTTCAGATCTCGGATACAAAGATGCGTTCCTGGCATTAGAGTCCCACAGCTAGACTGTGGACATTCTGTAAAATCCACACAAATGATCAAATTTAGATTTAAAACCAAAATTATAAGCTTTCATACCATCCAAACGCTGATTCTTCCTATTCTCAGGATGCCCCATCCATCTTACATTCACTACAATAACACCAACCTCCGTCATCCCATAGATCACGAGTAGGGATTCAACTGAAAGAACTGTTTTTATACGTTTTACAAAAGTTGGTTCAATAACTTGGCCAGTCATTGCCGCAGCAACCACTTTCAAAGAACTTGTGTCGTAATGTGGGTTTTCTCCTCCCTTTGTATTTGCCAGTGCTTGAAGGAATTTTGGAAATGCCATTAAGCCTGCAACCTAACATGAATAAATGATTGCAATCAAAAGTTACAACCTACATTGACCAATCAAGCATAAATACGGCAAGACCTTGTATGTCTCAATAGCCCCAAAAACGGCTTCCACAGTTGGCTTAGGATGAATGATGAGGGGGTTTCCAGCAGCAAGGAATCCTAGAGGAACCACACTTCCGGTGTACTGCGTAAGTCTTGACGTCAGTAGGAAAACATCGCTTGGATTATCCACCAAAGGCATGTGCTCCCAAGTCATAATGTTTCTCATTAAACGTTCGTGGGTGTAAACGACCCCTTTCCCACTACGACCACTTTGAAGGATCAACGCGATGTCGTCCGCATTTGTCTCAGTTGTCAGGACGTTTTTGTTATAAGGCTCCATGTCTTGAAGGAAGTCGTAAATTGAGTGACAGTTTCCAGGAATTATGTCATCGCAATGTACGTTGTTGTCAGGGGTGGAGACTACAACGTCAACCTTCCACGGAACTTTGGAAGTCGCTTGCAAAGTTTTCACAACATGTCCTTCGTCGCAAAATATCCATCTGGCGTTTGACTCCCGGATTCGTGCCACCAACTCATCTGATTGTGAGCAAAGCCAGAGTGCAATTAATGTAATATTGATTGAATTTTTTTAGTTACCTACGTTCATGATCTTCTGAATGCGAGGCCCTCGCAATGCCACCAATTCGCCAAACGCCGAGAAGAAAAATGTGCAACTTCGATGCATCCTGGGATGAGTATAAAGCAATGTCGTGCTTCCTGAAGCCTTCGTTGTGGAGGGCAATGCCAACATTTCTGGACAGTCTTTCAATATCTCGATAAAGGAAACTTTCTCCCGTTGCCCCGTTGATCTGTTAACCAACAAATAAGAAAATCGGAATACAATAGAAGCAAGATGAAACAATGAATGTCATAAAAAAAGAATACTTACAATTCCCTCTACGTTTCCTCTTGGTTCACTGAAACTTTTGATCCGATCCAGCACATAATGTGCCACGTTGGAGAAAGAACTTTCAAATTGAAAATTCGAAGGCGATTTTAAAATGTAATTTTCACGTAATTCACTTTTTTCGACTGAATCCGGCATTTCTTCTTCAAATCCTCGTCGTACCAACCGATTCGAAAGAATATTATATTCTATCTCAGGATTAGCATTCAGACTCCAAAATTCATAATGCTGAGAGAGACCAATTCGAAAGGATGAAATGCACTGGATTGTGATCTTATTACATATAAGTGACCCTTTTCTTTTCAAGAACATGCACAGTGCATTTTTATTGTAATTCACATTTCCTTCCCTTCTCATATTTCGATCCTCTTTCAATTCATTCTCGTAGGCTTGGGTCTTTAGACCAAAAGAAAAGACCAAAAGGATGCATATTGCACGTCTCTAAATTTTTAGAGACTCTTCACCAGCATTGCACGAGACTTATTATTGCATCCTTGGTTGGTTTGGTTACTCTTCAGCTTTATGAGCGTATGCATTCTTTCATCCACACATTGTAACACAAAGTAATTCGTCGCTAAGCCAACCAACCAACAGTAATACATAAATGTAGGCATAAATAATCTAAATTAGGTACATGGATTACGGTTAATCTCTTTCTCAATTTATTATCGACTTTTTCTTTTCTATTTGTCAAAATATGTAATTGGAGCAACTGAAGCGAAGATTCAGAAATAAACTGTCATAATAAACCCCAATTCCACTGACCTCGACTGAGACATTTGTTGAGATCTTGCCACCTTGTGAAACAACTTGGATAAGGAGGGGGTTGTTGAAAGTCGTAATAATGAAGCATGCCGCATAGTCGGCAGAAAAAGTCCTCCAATCCTCCCGTCGTCACTTTCCACTCCACATCCACATCATAACGCCATGCGTGGTAACTGAGGTACAACTCTTTGCTATTGTCTACTTGAACTAAGTAATCTGCAAGGTCCTTGGGTGTTGAGAAGTTATCCACGTGGATAAATGAATTTGGTGGGGAGGCTGAGATGTAATCTTCCAAGCGTCCTCCCATCACTATAGGCACCATTCCGTTCCTATAAGGAAATACAATTTACCAAAGTTCACCCATGACCATACTTTGAACTCACTCCAGTGCATTTACAAAATGCTTCTCTGTAATGTAGTCCTCACAATTACAGTTTTCGAATGCAAGGTAGAATTTGTAGCTGGAAGCCAATTCTTTTATACAAGCTTCCCCAGGAGAGCAACGTTTGGTTCCACAACCCCCAAAAGTGTCAACTGAAATGTATTTATTCAGTTCTTTAATATATCCTAGCCTATCGTTTTGACTGAAACGACAGTTCGAGATCAAGGCAACAGCCAGATTCGTCTTGTCTAAAAATAATGATTGTTAAAATGAGGTAATAATGCATTCTGACGTACCATACCATCATGGATTTGTTTGTACTCTCTGGTCTTATTACTCACTGGGACTTGGCGGACTTGCTTTACCACTTGTCGATAAGGGATCGGAATGTCGGCCCCTCTCCAGTACGATGCAAGCCATGCATTCGTTTTTCCCAACCGAGCTGACCCAGTGTGACAAGGACTTTCATATACATAGTAGACCTGTTGTATGTTTGGGGGTACTTGAGGTTCCGGGTGCCTTAGATCTGCTCCCCAATAACCGTTCCTTACCCCAACAACAGCATCAATCTTTTTCTCTCTGACAGAATTGTAGAATGACAAAATTATGGAAGTTCATTTCAACATTAGCATCCATAATTATGTACATGTAAAATGAGTCAGGCTTTGGTTTCTTCAACAAGGCACGCCAACCGGTTGACTCCAAGACAAGCTGGCATCTGCTCTCAAATTCGGGGGCGTAAGGACACTTTACTTTGTTGTCCGTGAAGAAGTACAAATCCCCCTCTCCCTGTTCTACGAAAACTAACATCCGCTTTGACTAAAAAAAACAGCAGAAAAAAGTCATAACTCACTTGTATGTACGAAAAGCTTTTTAATCTTACGGGAACATGCTGAACAAAGTTTGTGGAACTCAATTGCTTCACCCACTCCCTTTGAGCCTTTATTCTTGAAGACACTGTGCCATTTTTAATTGTTCCTCTATGCCCCCACAGATTGGTCGTGCTTTTGTATAGTCGTAAAACTTCATTGAGATCTTCTTGAGACACATCTTTGTACTTTTCTTGCCACATGGTGAGGCTATCATCTTCCTCACCGCAGTGGATGTGGACTTTGTATAGAAAAGCTATCGGCCATGTCAAGATTGACAGAATGAGGAGGGAAACGAATAGTGCAAATTTCCTTCGAATACTACCACAATGAAGTTTATTCTCTATTGTAATAGTCATATTATTGTCCTTCGGACTCAGATGGTGTTGCTGGAAATTTCAATAGGCTTCACACTGCTCCAGCAGGTTTATCGATCATAAAATTAATCATACGATAACTCATATCATTCACACTATCGTGGAATATTGAAATGCATTGCAGTTCAGGTTCAGGTATGAGTTGTAGTCGAAAGTGCATTGTACATAATCCACTGGGGCAAGTCTAGACTGTACCATTCTCATCAGAATCAGATTATCAAAATCAGATACACTTGATTTCATTGGATTTCGGCTCCGCTATTTTTTGCATTGAAATATTGTTAAGGCCCCATGAAATGACAATAATAATGATGCTATAGCAATAAGCGTTAAATACATAGGCCACTGGCACTAAGCAAAACCCATTAGGCAGGGTCATAGGTGTCAGCTACGCATGATTTTATCAAGTATCACGTTGCCTCAGCATTTGTCTGACACTTACTGTCATCATTCATTAAGTGCATAGGGAACGGCCAATGAATTAATTGCTATGATATTCATCATGGAAAGCCACAAACAGGACTGAGCTGAAAGCTGTCTCCCTTACCCCGTTGATCTCCAAGTTTTAAGAAATAAACAGGGAGCAGAGAAAGAAGAAGCAAATGTGAACAAAGAAAATTCTTTCCTCTTGAGCATTGTCTCTGTGGTTAATTTGCTTCCCTTTACTTCCTGCCTCCTGGTTTAAAATACCTGCTTTTCAATTTTATCACCTGCACTGCAGTGACAGTGACAAGGACAAGTAGGTAAATATATTTTTGGGAAGAATTCAACTGCAGAATTGTGAATGCCGTTGCTCGTTGGATTTAAGGCCTCTTCTAAAATAAAACATCCAAGTCTAATTTGTTTTGCCATCTTTTGTAAATCATATAACTTTGCTGTGAAATTAATTACCGTATCTCTGCTTTGCGAAGTCGTGTTTCCTCATTTAAACACACCTAGTTCTTAACGGGAAAGAATGGATAGAAACAACATTCAATATGGTAAAAGTAAATTAGAAATAAATGTCATATTATATTATTTAAAAGGCATTTTGAAGTTCAATATTTTTTGGTCGTTCGTTGGCTATTTGTAGTGCGTCTGGACAACCAGGGGGAGAAGCCGATTTCTTGGGCAAAAAATATTTGCAGGTCTTTGGAGGTTCAATTAAAGAAGTCTCAAAAAGCCAAGGTAAAATTGAAGCTCACCTTTGCTCAATTCAAGTAGTTCAAAGTTTTGTATTTGTTATTTTTAGCAACTGAAAATGGCACCCCAAGATTTTCCATTTTTGGAAGCTACGTTAATGATGGACGGAGAAATCATTTGGAGGATCCCGTCCACTACTAGCATCCGGACGTCCTTTTCTGGGAGGTTTATTAGGGCTGACGTGGACCAACGGACATTAATATTGGACCTGATTCCTTATCAAACAACTGTGCGTTTATATAGTGAGGGAGACAATGTCATTTTGTGCAATTGCACAGGATCACAAACTATTTTCCTGCAAGAAGGGAATTTCAGGACGAACTTGACCCTAATTGTTGAACCTAATGATTTGCAGGACGCAATGGGGATTCTAACATCGTA